>PVJS01050434.1:0-14317 GCA_004027185.1 Glis glis | reverse complement strand
AAAAAAAAAAAAAAAAAAAAAAAAAAGTTTGATAGTTCAATCTCACCAGGAAGGGATATAGCATGAGGCAACAGTGGGCTAGGGATGGAAAATGCAGGACGTTTAATGAAGATGAGAGAAAAGGGCCCACAAAGGAAACTGAAAAGGCATAGTCAGAAGAGAAACACCCCACGTGATCCCTCTGTGACCAAACTCCAGGATGTTAAATCTTATGTGTGTGCTTGGGGGCAGAATTAATTGTACCTTAGTAATAACCTGGAATTCTTCTAACTTGCCATGTTTCAATTCTTGCTAGATTTTCAAAACATCATATCTTGAACCACCACCAGAAGGATATGAGAATGTTACAAATATTGTACCACCATATAATGCTTTCTCAGCCCAAGGCATGCCAGAGGTAAAATAAGAGATTTTTCTTATTCAAGTCATTGAACCCTCCCCCGCCCCACTTTGTTGTATAAAAACTTGTGTAGAGGAATAAAACCAAAGGATTTACATGGATATCATATATACTTATCTATTGTTTAATGTTCAGTACTATGAACACCCCCTAAAAATAAAAATAATGATTAAAACACAGAGAGAAGGAGATAGAGATAGAGATAGAGAGAGAGAGAGAGAGAGAGAGAGAGAGAGAGAGACCAGGCATGGTGGCACATGCCTGTAATCCCAGTACTTGGAAAGCTGAGTCAGGAGGACTGAAGGTTCGTGGCCAGCCTCAGCAACTTAGTGAAACCCTCAGCAACTTAGAGAGACTGTTTCAAAACAACAGGGATGTAGCTCAGAGGTAGAATGCCCCTGGGCTCAATTCCTAGTTGCACACGCGTGTCACACGCACGCACACAGAGAGAGAGAAAGAGAGAGAGAGAGAGAGAGAGAGAGAGAGAATAAAACAGAAAAGGCCACCAAAAACAAAAAAAGAAGAAAGAAAATAAATACATTAAAAACAGATCCTGAGCCGGGCGTGGTGGCGCACGCTTGTAATCCCAGTACTTTGGGAGGAGGAGGCCGGAGGATCCGGGTTCGCGGCCAGCCTCAGCTCTTCTCTCTCTCTCTCTCTCTCTCTCTCCGTCTCTCTCTCTCTCTACCTAGTGAGGCCCTCCGCAACTTCGTGAGACCCGGTTTCAAAATAAAAAGTATAAAAAATAGGGCCGGGGGCGTAGCGCAGAGGTAGAACGCCCCTGCGTTCAACCTCCGGTACCACAAAAAAAAAAAAAAAAAACCCAGATCCTAACAACACAGATACCACTCCTTGAAATAAAAAGAAACTTCTGAATGTGCTTTTAATTCAGTAAGGGAAATTGATATTTTTATAAGTTTTTTCCATTGTTTATAATCTGAACTTTTTATAGGTTTACAGATCTGTTTTTATAGTTCATACCACAAAAATAATTAATGTCATGGTTGGAAATTAAACATATTTGGGATTTTTTAATGACATGTACTCTAGTTTCTGTGGCTTGGTCTACACTGATAATTTCTTCAGAAGAGAACACAGTTTCAAGTATGTTTTATAGATTGCCCTACTTTTTGATTTTTTTAACTTTTCAGTCCTGTGAAAGATTTTCTGAAGCCTTCTACAGAATTCCATGAATCTGTTTATTAATTGCAAATAAGAAAAGAAAACTTTTGCTGATGTAGTTTTGTGGAACAAACTTAATTTTTTTTCCAATTTTATCTTTAACAGTATTATGTACTTATTTTTCTTTTCCCTCTAGGGAGATCTGGTGTACGTGAACTATGCGCGCACTGAAGATTTTTTCAAACTAGAAAGAGAGTTGAGCATCAACTGCACTGGGAAGATTGTTATTGCAAGATACGGGAAAATCTTCAGAGGAAACAAAGTAGGGGGTTGTTTTTCTAGAGGGAAGAAGAGAGGATAAAGCCTCTAAATGTAAATGATTGGCTTGCTTTACAGTTTCCAAAATTGCTTTAATTTTTTTTTTTTTTTGCTATTTGCCATAGATGCACAGAAAATTTTATTTTATATTACCTCACATGTCTAGACAGAAAATTAGTTGTATTACAAAAATTTAATTGAAGTAAATGTATATAAATCAAAAAGATGAAAATCTCCCTTGCATCATCCAACTTAATTGCCCCCAAATAATCAGTCCTTCCTTCCTTCCTTCCTTTCTTTCTCTTTCTTTCTTTCTTTCTTTCTTTCTTTCTTTCTTTCTTTCTTTCTCTCTCTCTCTTTCTCTCTCTCTCTCTCTCTCTCTCTCTCTTTCTCTCTTTTTTTTAATTTGGTGGTACCGGGGATAGAACCCAGGGGCATTCTACCTCCAAGCTACATCCAGCCCTATTTTATTTTTACTTTTATTTTATTTTTATTTTTTTTTAGTACTGGGGATTGAACCCAGGGGCATTCTACCTCTGAGCTACATCCCAGCCCTAATTATACAATGCATATTACATAACATTGTTTTAATAAATAAAATAAAAGTGAAAATAAAATAAAATATTACATAACATTATGTTTTAATAAATAAAATAAAAGTGAAAATAAAATAGGGCTGGATGTAGCTTGGTGGTAGAATGTCCCTGGGTTCCATCCCAAGTACCATAAAAAAAAGAAATGAAAAAAAGAGAGTATTGGGATCTAAATAAAAATTTTTAAAAGAAAGAAAATGAAAATATAAAGAGTATTGGAGCCTAGGTCTATACCCCTTGGGTCTGGTCTAGTCTGGGCTCCTGTTCTCTAGAGCAAGTTAGTTAACCTCTGTGCCAAAGTTTGCTCATATACAAAATGGGAATTCTGATAATAGCAATCTCAAAGAAGCCTTACTACAAGTAAACAACTTTATGTTTTAAAGGAGTTAGGGTAGTGGCTTGTACTAGTAAATTTCTATATAATGGCTTCTTACATACCTCACTAATTTAAATGGAGATATACTACTTTGCAGAATTGATAAGCAATTTATTTAAACATTTCCCTGTTCATGGGTGCTTGGCTTGTCTTGAATTTATTACTACTCAAAAATAAGTCCATTGCGAATGCTCTGACCATATATTATCCTTCAAACACTGGTGTGGAGATTTTTGTAGTATGGATTCCTTGTAATGGAGTGGCTGAATCATAGTGTCCTCTCAAAATTTTGAAAGACATAATGAATTTGCCCTTCCAAAAACCTGTGACATATTGTACTTCCACTGATACAACAGACAGTGTTCTGAGCATTGGAATACCTTTTAGTAAATCAAGACTGAAAGTAACTTACTTTTTGCTACAATACTGGTCATGAATGACAACAGAGAACCCTCAGTGGTGCAAGGGAAGGGGTACAAGGGAAGGGGAAGGGCAAGAAAGAAGTGAATCTATGGAATTACTGTCATAAACAATGTGTACATATGAGATTATACCAACATCATTCTCAGTGCTACATGTGGGGGGGAGGCGGGGGGGAGGGACACTAAGAGCTGTGTGCATGTATGTTAACACCAAACTGATCCTCATTGTGATGTGAGACTACAATGCACCAATAAAAACATAAAAAAAAGAAATCAGGATCTCACAGGGTGGAATTCCCTACTGCTGGTCAGCTTGGATTGTTAGATATTTACCAAAACAGTTTGGGAAGTTTTTCACACATTATAACTACTCTGCATAAAATTTTAATCACTAAATGATTAAAATTATAAATCAGTTTAATTACACAATTTTTTTTGCAGTACTGGGGATTGAACCCAGAGGCATTCTACCTCTGAGCTACACCCCTAGCTCTATTTTATCTTTATTTTTGAAATAGGGTCTCCCTAGATTGATGAGAGTCTCACTACTTGCTGAGGCTGTCCTTGAACCTACAGTCCTTCTGTCTCAGCCTCCTAGGTACTGGGATTACAAGCATGTGCCACCACGCCTGGCTCTTAATTACACAAATATTTCCAAAGTGCTTATTCTATGATGTTCAAGGTTTTGGAGGCAGATAATTAAAAGTGAATGAGCCATGGTTCATGTTCTCAGTAATACCCTCAGCCTAGTAGAGGAGACAGATATTTAAAAGTATATTTATTTATTTTTGGTACTGGGGATGGAACCCAAGGGTGTACTACCACTAAGTTACACCCCCAGCCCTTTTTATTTTTAATTTTGGGATCTTGCTAAGTTGCTGAGGCTGGCATCACACCTGCAATCTGCCTGCCTTAGCTTCCCAAGTCCTGGGATTACAGGAGTCTGCTACCCTGCTCAGCTTAAAAGTATTTTACTATGCTATGATCTGTCCTATAACAAAGATATATACAAAGAAGAAGTACAAAGAAGAAGGGAGACATTAATCTTGCAGGTTTGGGAACAACAGAAACACTTCATAAAAGAGGTGATCACTTGTTCTGGGTTTTGCAGAATAAAGAGGCATTTGTTAGGCCTACAAAGAGGAGAATGGAGCCTGGCATGGTGGCACACGCTTGTAATCTCAGTACTTGGGAGGCTGAGACAGAAGGATTACAGGTTTGAAGCCAGCCTCAGCTACTTAGTGAGGCCCTCTGCAATTTAGTGAGACCCTGTTTCAAAATAAAGAATAAAGTAGGGCTGGGGGTGTAACTCAGAGGTAGAATGTCCCGGGGTTCAATCCCCAAGACCAAAAAAAAAAAAAGGGGAATGGTTTCAAAGCAAAGAGAACTGAATAAGTAGTGGCATGATCAGAAACATTAGCATCATTAAACTATTTTTTATATGAATAAGTCAGTCATCTGCAGCTTCTGTATCATGGGCTGTACGTTACTCCTGTAGGTTAAGAATGCCATGCGGGCCGGAGCCCTAGGAATCATCTTGTACTCAGACCCAGCTGACTACTTCGCCCCTGGGGTACAGTCATATCCCAAAGGATGGAACCTTCCTGGAACTGCAGCCCAGAGAGGAAACGTGTTAAATTTGAATGGTGCTGGTGATCCACTCACTCCAGGATACCCAGCTAAAGGTAATGGACACGTCTGTCAGTCGGCTGTTTTCACAGAAATATTGCTTGATCTTTTATTTAGACAGCATAATAATAGCAAGCACCTATAGAATAACATTAAAACTAAAATTGTGTGTATTTACATCATTTGGGATTATTACTGCTAGGAAATCAAAAGTGTTTCCCTTGTATTATTTTAGTTTTAAATATTCATGAGGTATAGGCATGGGAAGAGACCGTTGATAGTCTCCCTCTACTTTTAGTAGAGAAGAATTTGAAAAATACCGATCTCATAAACCAAAGTAATATTGTTCTTCACAAATTAGAAGTTAGATTTTCTAAATTACCTAGGGATTTTATGCCTCTTTAGATCATACATTTCTACTTTTTAAAAAATTGAGTTTTCAAACAGTGTTGTTTGATTTTTATTTATTTAATTAGTACTATGCATTGAACTCAGAGGCATTCTATCTCTGTGCTCTACCTCCATCCTTATTTATTTATTTATTTATTTGTTTGTTTGTTTTGGTACCAGGGAATGAACCCAGGGGCATTCTACTTCTGAGCTACACAC
Organism: Glis glis; assembly: GCA_004027185.1. Lineage (NCBI taxonomy): Eukaryota > Metazoa > Chordata > Mammalia > Rodentia > Gliridae > Glis > Glis glis. The sequence continues at coordinate 8,848 of PVJS01050434.1, read as the reverse complement.
CCAGGCTTCATCATCATCATTCATCATCATTATTATTATTATTTGAAACAGAGTCTCGCTAAGTTGCCATCCTCCTATCCTCACCTCCTATCCTCACCATCCTCCTATCTCATCCCCCCTAAGTACTGAGATTACAGGCATGCACCACTGTGCCCAGCTCCCTTTTTATTTTTTGTTTTGAAACAGGATCTCGCTAAGCTGCTGAAGGTCTTACAAAGTTGTTGAGGCTGGCCTCAAACCTGTGATTCTCCTGTCTTAGCTGCCCAAGTACTGGGATAAAGACATGCACCACCACATCTGGCTAATAGTATTATTTTAAATGTAAAATTTGAAAAGTTTTGATGTATACGAAACTATCTCCACGGTCAAGATAATGAACATATCCATTACCCCCAAAACATTCCTTGTATTCCCATCTGCTTCCTCTTTTTGCCCCCTTAATACTAATCCCTAGGTACCCACTGATCTACTTTCTAGCAGCATAATTATTTTGAGATCCATCTATGCTGGCATCTGTGTCAGTAGTTTGTTTCTGACTAATATTACATTAGCTTGCTATACCATAGTTTGTTTATTCATTGACTTGATGGATATTTGGATTGTTTTAGTTTGGGAACTTTTACAAATAAAGGTGCTTTGAACAATTGTAAAAATTTTTGTAAGTATGTAAATGTTTATTTCTCTTGAGTAAATAAATAGAAGCAGAATGCCTGAATAAGATGACAGATGGATGCTTGACTTAAAACATTTTCAAGCCAGGTACAGTAACACGCACCTCTAATCCTAGCACTTTGGAGGCTGAGACAGGAGGATCATAGGTCCAAAGCCTCAGCAACTTAAGGAGACCCTGTTTCTAATTTAAAAAAAAGGAGGGAGGTTGGACTGGGGATGTAGCTCAGACATGAAGTACCTTTGGGTTCAATCTCCAGTAACTAACTCTCTCTCTCTCTCTCTCTCTCTCTCGTTTCTAAATTGTTTTTCCAAAGTGGATACTCCACTTTGTATTCTAACAGCAATGTACAAGCAATCCAGTTGCTATGCACATGTCAACAGTTAGTGTGGCAGTGGTTTTCATTCTATTTCTGTAATAGATATGTCTAAGTCCTCCAAGTAACAACTCCTTTTTATTAAGTTATTGCCAGTTCTTGGTACTTTCCATGTGAATTTTAGAACTAGGTTTCTAATACCCACCAAATAACTTCCTGAGAATTTGGAATTAAATGAAATCTATAGACCAATTTGGGGAGAATTGACATCTTAAAAATTTTGAATCTTCTGATCCATGAACAAGGTAAAACTCTAATTTCTTTCAGCAATGTTATATAGTTTCACTGTATGGATCATGCACATCTTTTGTCAGATTATCCATAAGCATTTTATAGTTCTACACTTTTGTAAATTACATTTTTTGTGGTACTGGGGGTTGAACCCAGGAGCATTCCATCTCTAAGCTACAACCCCGGCCCTATTTTTATTTTTATTTTGAAATAGGTTCTCACTAGGTTGATGAGAGTCTCACTACTTGCTGAGGCTGTCCTCAAACCTGTGATCCTCCTGTCTCAGCCTCCCAAGTACTGGGATCACAAGCATGTACCACCATGCCTGGCTTTGTAAATCACATTTTAAATCTCAATTCCAATTGCTCATTACTAACAAATAGAAATATTATTGTATTTCTGGGAAAATACATGAAATTTTATCCTGCAAACTCGCTAAACTCACCAATTAGTTCTAAGGTTTTTGTCAATTCCATCAGAATTTTTTTTTTCTTGTAGTACTGGAGATTGAACCCAGGGGTATTCTACCTCTGAACTACACCCCCAGCTGTTTTGTTTCATTTTGTTTTGTTTTGTTTTGAAACAGGATCTCACTAGGTTGCTGAGTTATCTTGCTAAATTGCTGAGGCTGTCCTTGAACCTGCGATCCTCCTGTCTCAGCCTCCCAAGTGTTTACACTTGGGATTACAGGTGTGCACCACCACACCCAGCTCCAGTACAAGGCTGAACAGAACTTTTACAGCAGATGCCCTTGCTTTGTTTCTGTTCTAATGGGGAAAGCTTCCAGTCTTTGTCTGTTAGAAGAGTTGCTTTTATTTTTGAGGGGATACTGGGGATCAAACCCAGGGCCTTGCTATGCTAGGCATGTGCTCTACCACTAGGCTCCATCCTCAGCCCTATTTTTATTTTATTTTGAGACAGGGTCTCCCTGAGTTGTCAAGGCTAGTCTCAAACTTGGTGATCCTCCTGCCTCAGTCCCTTCAGTAGCTGGGATTACAGGTGTAATCCTCAGGACTGAAAGAAAAAAAAGTATAGTAAAACTATAATAGTATCACAAGACATTCCTGTATAAATCTTGTTTACATCTTTCAATTATTTTTATTTATGCACTTGAATTTTGCAGAGTATACCTTCAGACTTAATGTTGAAGAAGGAGTGGGAATCCCCAAAATACCTGTACATCCTATTGGATATAAAGATGCAGAAGTATTATTAAGGTACACTTTTTAGTTGGATATGAGCATAAGAGGAATACTGATTTGAGATTATTTCAAGTAGTTGGATTTCCTTGGCTATTCATTGGATATTTATACCTGACCTCCAGTTTTAAAATACGTTCATGTCCACCACTTACTAGATGTGCAATCTTGGACCAGTTAATCATTCTCTGATTCAGTTTCCTTCTCTGAAAAATGAGAATGGGAAAGTTTCTTCCTGATAGGGTTGCTATGAAATCATAATTGTGAGCACAGCGTCTAGAATATGGTAAACACTCGATTAATGTTTGCTGTTACTGTGTTCTATAACTGATGTTTCTTTAAATATTTCCCAACTTCCATTTTTTAAATGTGTGTGTCAGAACAACCCAATAATTGCTTTATGGGTGCCCACTATGTAATCAGCAGCTTCTTTTTTAAATATACCTTCATTGGTCATTGTAATTATAGAAACATTGCACACAGCACTTAGTGTGTTTCCCTCCGGATCCCGCCCCACTCCCTCCTCTTCCCTCCTCGTCCCTGTCCACGTCATTCAGATCGGCATTGATCATTTCATAAATGTACACAGCATTATTTAAACTGTTTCTTTCATTACATCTCCTTCCCCTCCTCTCTCCCCTAAACCCTCCATCTCTCCACTGGAGTCACTACTTCTTTATGTGAGCTTCTTTACAAATTAATTTCTTCTTAACAGTTATGGGTTGTCTATGTGTTGAATTTCTTTACTGTTTCCCTACATAAATAATTAAGGTCAGAAGTAAGGAGGCTGTTGCTTCCCATCTGGCTTCTCTATGTTATAGTTTATCTCCTTAGCTCTTACCACTAACAAACATTACATATTTTATTTATTTGTCCCAGCGATGACTCTCACTAGAATGTAAGCTCCATAAGAGAAGGGATTTTCAACAACCTGGTCAATACGTAGTTCTTAGATGTAGAGTGCAATACTATCTGATCATCAGCTTCTTGATTTTTCTTAGAAGTCATGATTCAGCTTTTCTCTGCTATCTCATTTTTCTCTTGACAGTCACTTGGGAGGGGCTGCTCCACCAGATGGCAGCTGGAAGGGAGCTCTGAATGTTGGTTACAATATTGGGCCAGGATTTGCAGGAAGTGATTCTTTCAGGTAATTTTGTATTACTTTAATAGCTTGGAAAAGGTTTTTTTTTATTTCAGTACAAGCATGTCAAGATATCTGTTCCACTAGCTATCTTGACATGCTTTTCTTTTTCTCATTATTGCTAGTGAACATTAGTGATCTGGTATCACTTCAGGAGTTCTTGCAGAATGAACTGTTGAATCCTTCCAGTAGTGATATCCCAACATTAGTTTCAGAGTCTCAAAAATTATTACATTTGAATTTTAGGCTGAATATTTCAAACAATGTTTTTTTTTAACTTCCCCTTTAACCTAGTTTTTTAAACAGTTTTTTCCCCCCAGTAACTTTCAAAATGCTATACATGAGAAGCACTAGGTTAAGGGAGGTGGGGAAAGGAGAACAGAGAAAGGAGCCAACAATTATTAATCATTAACTGAGTTAGTTAAATGAGTTTAAAAATAAATCATGTAGCTACTATAAGGCACATTAAGACTTATAATTATTATTAGAGAGTGTGTGTGTATGTGTGTGTGTGTGAGTGTGGTACTGGGGATCGAATCCAGAGGCATTCTACCTCTGAGCTACACCCCAGCACTATTTTATTTTTTATTTTGAAACAAGGTCTTGCTAAATTGCTGAGACTGGCCTTGAACCTGCCGCTCCACCTCTCAGCCTCTCTAGTAGTGATATTACAGGCATGGGCCACCCCACTCAGTTAGTTATTATTGTTTCTAATACATAAAAGCACTATTGTAGAGGAGGAGTGATCATAGAATATATGTTTGTTGAGTTTAGTCTTACAAAGAATAAAAGTTTTTTAATGGTTCAATGCAGGCCAGAAATGCCAGCTGTAGAGAGTTAATGGAACAGCAGGGCATGATCAGAACTTGAAAATGTAACATTGATAAATCAGAAAAGCCAGAGTTGCTTTTATTAAAACAAAAAATTTCTTTTTTTTAATTTTTGCAGTACTGGGGATTGAACCCAGGGCATTCTACCTCCGAGCTACACCTCCAGTCCTATTTTTATTCTTTATTTTGAAACAGGGCCTCACTAAGTAACTAAGGCTGGCAGCGAACCTGGGATCCTCCTGTCACAGCCTCCCAAGTACTGGGATTACAAATGTGCATCACCATACCTGGCATCTAAAACAAAATTATTAAATCGGTCTTGTTTGCTAATAATTTACCTTAACTATGTGAACTTTGTTTCTTAGTGGTTTTTATTTATTTACTTATTTTTAGTACTAAGGATTGAACTCAGGGGCATTTTACCCCCAACTATACCCCAACCCTTTTTAAAATTTGTATTTTGGAACAGGGTCTCACTAAGTTGCTGAGGCTGGTCTCAAACCTGCAATCCTCCTGTCTCAGCCTCTTAAGTACTAGGATTACAGGTGTGAGCCACCAAATCCTGCTCCAAAATTCTTTTTATTCCGGAAAATTTAAATAAAGTATTAGAAGTTCAATTTACTTATTTTATAGGAATTTTATATGTTTATTTATATGTAATTCAATCAAAATAGAGTTCCTTTTTTTTTGGTGGTGGTACTAGGAATGAAACCCAGTGGTGCTCTGCCAGTAAGCTACAGCCCCAGTCCTTTTTTTATGTTTTATTTCAAAACAGGGTCTTACAAAGTTTCCAAGGCTGGCTTTAAAGTTGCTATCCTCCTGCCTCAGCCTCCCGAATACTAGAATTATATGCGTGCACTACTACACCCAGCTCAGAGTTCCTTTAAGAGATGTATTATCTAGTTTTTGTACACCCTCAGGAGATAGGAAAACATAACATACCCAATGAAAGGCAAATGACTCTGAATTACAAGCAGAAGTATACAGACACACCCAAAAATGTAGGTTCAGTTCTATATTTTCTGGCATAGTTCAGGAATAAACTCAAAAACATAAAAAATGTCCCAGGTCTAGATATCTAAAAGCTGTTCTTTTTCTCTGTGGGCATAAAATTCTTGATTGAGTTAAAAATGAACAAGTACACAGTAAAAATTCTCTAGAAACCAGATTCTCTCTTATCTCTCATACAGCTGAGAACCTGCTAATCCATTGAGAGTGATTACCAAATGACAGGACATAGGCAGAACTCCCAGTCATTGCTGCCACCAATGAAGAATCACTCACTCTGCCCTAAGCTAAGAGGAAACACGAGTTATACACAAAATCAGTAGAGAAAAAGTGAAGCTAGACAGGAAGTGTCAGCAGAGCAGGGATTTACCTCTGAGAGCCAAAAGAGGACAGGAAGAATGGGTTTAAACTGCCCATATCTGGTTCTACAAGCTGAATCCATAGTACTTCTCTGAGGGACCACTAAAATAATAAGGGATAATTAAAAACAGTTGTCATATAAATATAAAGTGAATATATAATTATATATTTCATTACTAGTTAATGAAGGAACCCAGAAGGGTGTTAAAACTGGTTCAGAGGAAAACTCAAAGATCACACCAAAAAAGTCAGCTCATCAGTATTGCCAAACTGAATATACCTAATAGTAGAAAAACTTCCTTCCCCACAGTAGGGGAGGGGTCTCAAATGAACCTTCACTTGATACCATTTCATTGGAAATGAATTAGTTATGTTACTATCGTGTTTCTACAAGTTAGATTTTGTCTCTACTGGGTTGTAAAATAGTCTAGTTAAAGACAATGAAAGACAGAGGTAACTCGGATGAGTGAGCTAGGGCCTCTCCTGATTTTTCCACATAGGAGTATGTTAATTTGTTTCACAAATATTTACTGAGCAGTTATTACACTCCAGACACCATTCTGGGTCCTGGGAATTCAGCAGTGAAGAATAAAGGTAACAATCCCTGCCCTGTGGAGCCTACATTCTAGAGTTCAGTATATTCAGAACACATTGAGTTTGAAACAGTCATAGGACAAACATGCTGATAATCTTTTAGACAACCCAGACGTCAAAGATACTAAAAACCTGAAATATATGAATATTGAAGTCTTAGATGAGCTTTTTTGAGGGTCTGACCAGAGAGCCTATGTTTATTTCCATGTTTAGACTAAGAGATACTTTTCCTCAATTCTCATTTGTTGCATTATTCTTTAATTTTCTTAATGACATAATATCAATGAGTTGGATCTTTTTTACTAGTCATAGATCTTAGGCTTATATTTTTAGAAACATTCTAAACAATGTTTCTGCATTTCTATTGTTGTTGTTGTTATTATTATTAGTGCTGGGTATTGAACCCAAGGCCTTGTTCATGCTACGGATATGCTTTACCATTGAGCATATCCCCATTTCTCTGTTATTAATTTTTATCTCTCAGTAGCAAAAATAAAGTTTTTACTTAATTCCTTAAAATGTAAAATCTCAAACATTGATTAGTTTTTTGAAGGTACTTTTAACTGAATGTTGCATGTGGATTAATTATGCATTCAAAAACAATATGCTTTTGGTGGGTGCAGAATCTGCACTTAACAATACACAAGGTTTGGCAGTTTCACTGTTTTTCCATTCAAAACTAATCACAAATAAGAAGCAGCTGGGTTCCTCCATCCCCAGAATAAAGGCTTACTTTGTTCTCTCGTGAAAGAGTGGCTCCACATTTTCCCATGTCATTTTGGATTCATAAAACATGAGTGGCATTTTTTTTCTTGTCTGGCTGAGCTTGATCATGTTTTCCCCTGTTTTCTAGTTTGGTTAGTTCATATGCATGAAGCTCGGCCCAGATCAGAATCAACAATGACAGCCTGGAAAAGTTCCATTATATAGTTGTGCCTTTTAGCAGGAGCTTCCCAAATTCTCATTTAACAATATAATTCATCACAGTTCTTGCAGGCAGCACTCAGGCAGTTCCTTCATAGTGTACCTAAAGACTACATCGGCAGTCTTGAAGAAAGCTATTGAACAGCAGGAATTAATATAATTAACACAGTCATGCATAGCTTAATGCAAGGGTATGTTCTGAGGAATGCATCATTCTGTGATCTCATCACTGCTTGAGCATAATAGAGGGGATTCACACAAACCTAGATGGTGCACACCAAACTCTTGACATGGCCTCTAGATGCAATCAAGAGATGCAGTAAACACGAGGTGTATGAGACTACTGCTGGTGTAACATGGTATAGACTGACAGTAAACATTTTTTGCAAAATAGGTAGAAGGTGTACACTCTAAATGAATGATAAGAAGTATAGTATTAGCTGGGCATGGTGGTGCACGCTTGTAATCCCAGTACTTGGGAGGCTGAGACTGGAGGATCTGGGTTCACGGCCAGCCTCAGCTACTTAGTGAGGCCTCCACAACTTAGTGAGACCCTGTTTCAAAATAAAGAATAAAAAATAGGGCTGGGGGTATAGCTCGGAGGTAGAATGTCCCTGGGTTCCATCCCCAGTACCGCAAAAAAAAGAGTATAGTATTATGTAGGACACATAATTGCATGTGATATATGTGTGTGTGTGTATACATATATATATTATCTATCTATCTACTATCTATCTATCTATCTATCTATCTATCATCTATCTATCTATATTTGTACTAGGGATTGAACCCAGGGCCATTCTACCATTGAGCTTCACCCCCAGCCCTTTTTATTTTTTATTTTGAAACAGGGTCTGGCCAAGTTGCTGAGGTTGGCTTTGAACTTGCAATCCTCTTGTCTCTGCCTATCAAGTACTGGGGTTACTGGTGTGCACCACAACACCTGGCTGCATGTGCTATAATTTTACCTGACTGGCAGTGCAGTAGGCTTGTTTCCAGCAGCATAACCACAAAGACATGAGCGATACACTATGCTATGACATTACAGCAGCTACAATGTCACTAGGCAAGAGGAACTTTTCAACTATATTATAATGTTATGAGGCCACCGTCCTAAGGATGGTCTGTTGTTGACCAAAACATTGCTATGCAATACATGGCTTTGTAAAGACAAATGTTCAAATAATAGGCTTATAGTGTTCATTTATTATATAATGGAATTATATTATATAATATACATATTATATAATATATAAAATTATATATATATATATATATATATATATATATATATCTTTCTTGTCGTTTTTATAATTAAGGTGCACTTAGCTGGGCATGGTGGCACATGCTTGTAATCCCAGTACTTGGGAGACTGAGACAGGAGGATCTGGGTTCGCAGCCAGCCTCGGCTACTTAGTGAGGCCCTCGGCAACTTAGTGAGACCATTTAAAAATAAAGAATAAAAAACAGAGCTGGGGGTGTAGCTCGGAGGTAGAATGCCCCTGGGTTCAATCC
>PVJS01050433.1:0-14320 GCA_004027185.1 Glis glis | reverse complement strand
TGATGGATTTAGATGGCATGGAGTGGCTTTTGTAGGAAGGAGGTTAGGGCATTAGAACTTTAACCCATGAACCTCATCTCCCAAATATTGAACAACTTTATACAAGGCATTTATTTTATGTTCTAACCTATTATCTATATCTTCCTATATCCCTAACACTAAGGTAACATTCTTAGACAATTAATTAACATAGGTAGCTATCTGTACTTCTTGAGATAGAGCTACTGCAGCAGTCGTGGCGGTGGCTATAAAGGTAATTAAGGCTGCAATGCCTGCAATAATTAATCCAAGCATTTTCTTGATCTCCATTCCTTATAACACTTGTAATCCTTTCTCACTATACCATGGACCTGATATGCTAACATAAATTCATCACTTGGGTGTCATTAGGTGTCACAGAAATGCAATTAGTAATGGTACAATTCTCATAATTAACGTTAAAAACATGAGGATCAATAGTAATATTAATACTTCCTACTAACAACACATAAGGTAAATTGACACATGCCATAACAAGGCCTTTTAAAGGGCATCCAGGTAAGTTCGTCTGGTTGCTCATTTTTATGCAGTTATTTAGTCCTTCCGTGCGATTATATCCAGATCCGTGAGCAGTTATATTGCTTATGGCAGCAGCACGCTTCCAAATATGTCTGTTGATAACCTGAATTAGCCCACCATAGTCCAGCAGACAATCCCTTAGCCCAATCCTCAGCTTCAGTCTGGGGGTCCTCTTTAGTTCCTCCTTGTTGATTCCCAGACCAATTCAAAATAAACCTATCACTTCTCCTCCATATTTCTTCTTCATAATAACAACATTTCCCTCATCATCAAGCACATGCACATCAGTCTCAATACTCCCTAGCTTTTGACCATCCTTAACAAAATAAATAGGCAACCTTCTTCCTGATCTAGGATAATTAAAGCTCCCAGCTTGCTGCATCCTCAAACGTCTTGTAGCAGGCTGAGCAAGCAATCACAGATCCTTTACTATCACCATGATTTCTTGTCCTTCCCATACTGCAGGATGTAATATAGGCGGATCAGGAACATAAGTTCAGTAAATTTCAGCTGAGGTCATCTGTAGAAATACCATTAACAGCCACATCTGTCACAGCATCTTCATTCTCCAGCTCCTTCTCAGGTACTCGTCCAGCAAACCGCACCAACATCTCAGGAAGTCACCTTGTCCCTTCTGCGTCCTGCAGAAAAGCACACACATGCCCTCGCCCCTATATTAACACCGGGTCGGGACCATGCCATTGTCCCATGCAAGGATCCTTCCATCTCACTTGAACATAAATATTTTGAGTGTGTGGATGCCAAAATTTGTCTATAACAGAGTGGCCTTGTACATCCACATTTAAAAAATTCAAAATAAAAAGTGAATGCCTTATATATCCACATTTAAAATTTTCAGAATAAAAAGCGAAGTGAATGCCTTGTACATCCACATTTAAAAATTTCAAAATAGAAAGTGAATGATTTAAAGTCTGTCGGGGCACCAGGCTCCCGGGGCCAGCCCGAGAGTGATACGATGCTGATGGGGGGGGGGGGAGCACACGCCGACGGCCTGAAAAAACACATACCTGGGACCGGGAGACATGTCTGGCACAATCTCGTTTATTAGAAAGCCAAATCCCTCCTTTATAGTAGAGGCAATACAGGAAACTCGCAAGCAGTAGGTTGTGACACCACGCCCCCCCTGTAACCTATCATAGGTAGAGACACCTGTCGTCTGTGAGCACGGAAGGAGGTAACTGCCTATCATAGCCCTCCTGAGGCTAGGTGGGGCTATCTGCGGGACCTCCCTCTGAGGGATCCGCCAGCGCCATCTTTGCCATTAATATGCTGAATTACTGCCACGTGGGAGAGGCCCGGTACTCTAGAGCAGGCTTCTGCTAGTCCACCAGGCCCTTTCATGGCACTGGGTGGAGACCCCTACACCTAGAAGTGAGATTGTTGACTCTATGGTAATTGTTTCTTAATTGTGTGTGTGTGGGGGGGGGGATTCCATGCTGTATTTCATAGAATCTGTGTCATTTTATATCCTTACCAACAGCACACAAGTGTTTTGATTTGTCCACATTCTTATGAGGACTTGTTACCTTCTATTTCTTTTAAAAAGTAGCTATCCTTATGGGTGTGGGATGATACCTTGTTGTGGCTCTGACCTGTATGTCTGTAATAATGAGTGTTATCGAACATATTTTCAAATGCTTGCTGGCCATTTGCATATCTTCCTTAGAGAAGTATCTATTCACGTCCTTTGCCCATCTTTTAATCCAGTTGTTTGATGTTGTAGTGGTGTTTGTTGAGTTGTATAAATGGATTCTGGATATTAACCTCTTGTATGACATATGATTTACAAATATTTTCTCCTATTTCATAGGGTGTCCTTTTGCTCTGTGGATTATCTTCTGTAATACAGAGAAGTTTTAAGTTTTACATAGTCCAAATTATCTATTTCTGCTTTTGTTGTCTGTGTTTTTGAAGATATATCCAGGAATTCTTTGCCAAATGCTATTTCCTTTAGCTTTGTCCCTGTTTTCTTCTAAGAGTTTTATAGTTTTAGGTCTTTAAATCAATTTGACTTAATTTTTGCACATAGTATAAGGTAGGGGTCCAACTTCATTCTTTTGCATATGGACACCCAATTTTCCCATGTGTTGTCTTGTCATTCTTGTTAAAAATCATTTGGCATACATTTAAGGGTTTATTTCTGGATTGTCTTCTCTCTTCCACTGGTCTATATGTCTTTATGTCAGTATCACACTGTCTTGATTATTGCTGCTTTGTAGGTTATTTGGAAATCAGGAAGATTGAGAGCAACAACTGTGTGTGTGTGTGTGTGTGTGTGTGTGTGTGTGTCTGTGTGTGTGTGTGTGTGTGTGTGTGTGTGCGCGCGCAGTACTAGGGATTGAATCCAGAGGTGCCCTACTACTGAGCTAGAGCCTAGCCCTTCATATTTTGAGATAGTCTAAGTTGCTGAGCCTAGCCTCAAACTTATGATCCTCCTACTTCAGCATTGCAAATAACTAGGATTAGAAGCATGTGCCACCATGCCCAGCTAATTGTACCTTTTTTTAAAAACTGTTTTGGCTATTTGAGGTCCCTTGAAAATTCATATATATTTTATTATTTTAGGATTTTTTTCTGTATTTCTGCAAAAACCATCATAGACATTTTGATAGGGTTTGCCGCATTAAATTTGTAGATCTTTCTAGATAGTAGGGCAACAAATGAAAAAGCTTTTAATATATAAAATTTAGCATTTAGTTGTCCAAAATACTGTTAAAACTTTTAATTTTATAAACATTAAATATTTATCATTTTTATTTTGTTTATTCACTATACTGTAATGTCCTATTAGTGTCGATATTTAATAAACAAATGTAATAATTTCCATTATTGTTTTTTATTCATTATCTATTCTTCCATACTGTTGGGAGAGAGATTTCTACTTGTTTGTTCTCACCAGTTTGAGATGCCCTTTCAGAAATAATTTTCAATGCCTATGTACCTCAAATCTACTTATACCACATCTAATCTGAATTTTGACATGCTTAATTTAATTTCCATGAATATTTTTCAAAAATGTTAAAATTGAAAATGTAGTCAAGTGAATGCATTTATTTTCTATGTGTGCTGTAACAAATTACTACAAACTTAATGGCTTAAAACAGCACATGTTTATTATCTTACATTTCTGGAGATCAGGAATTCTAAAATCAAGGTGTTGCCAGGAATTCCTTCTGGAGGTTTCAGTGGGGAAACCCATTTCCTTATCTCTTTCAGCTTCTGAGGATTCCTAAATTCTGTGACTCCAGGCTTCTTACCTTCAAAATCAGCAGCATAACAGCTATAAATCTCTCCCTCCCTCCCTCACTCTCTCTCTCCCTCCTTCCCTCCCTCCCTCCTTCCCTCCCTCTCTTTCTCTCTCTCTCCCTCCTTCCCTCCCTCCCTCTCTCTCTCTCTCTCTCTCTCTCCCTCCCTCCCTCCCTCTCTCTCTCTTGCTCTTTCTCTCTCACCTCTTCTTCCCTCATCAAATCTCCTTCCCTGACTTCGACCCCTCTGCCTCCCTCTCATCAGGACACATTTGACTATATCTGACCCACTGAGATAATCCAGAATAGTCTCATCATCTTAGAATCCTTATTTTAACCACATGTGCAAAATCCTTTTTATTCTGGATAGTGACATATTCATGGATGTTGAGGATTTGGATGTGGAATTTTTAGGGAGCCTTTATTCTGTCTCCCCCAGTGATGTTATTTTCCATATGATTCATGAAATTTACAATAAATTTGTTTCTTTTAATCATTTAAAAATACTATGGGAATATATTAACTATTATTTACTTCTTACAGAGTGTAAAATTATGAAATCTTGTTTTTATTCTTCAATTGCCAGGTGCTAGCAACAATGGGCTATTGTTCTCTTCCATATATTTTACGTAATGTTTCCTAAGTAAATTTTTTGAGAAGAAATCCATCATTTTAATTTTGTTTTGGTTCTGGCTAAATAGGAATAGTAGGCACAATTTAAGATCAATATTTGACAACATCTATATAAGGAAATGCTTTCCACCTATGACTGTCAGAGTGTGAAAAGCCAGCTCTGTTAGGTAAAATGCCCATGACAGGCTTTCAATCAGAGCAAACTATAAAAGTAGACAAGTAAACTGTGGACATTGGTATTGGAAACTGTGGGGAAATTTTCAAGTTGTAAATTAATGTAGTTGGGGACTAATGCCATTTATGTCATCTTCCCTAAGTGACTGTGAAGAATTCAAGTTAGAGTAGCCTAACTTAAGTTAGGAAATAAGTGCATTTACCTGACTACATTTTCAGTTTTCACATTTTGGAAAAATATTAATGGATCCAGTAATGGTGGCACACACCTGTAATCCTAGTGCTTGGGAGACTGAGACAGGATGATCACAGGTTCAAGGCCAACTTCAGCAACTTAGTGAGGCCCTATTTCAAAATATAAAATAAAAAGGGCTAGGGGTATAGCTTAGAGATAGAATGTCCTTGTGTTCATCCCCAGTACAAGAAAAAAAATTAATAGAAATTAGATTAATCATGTTAAAATTTTTTAGTAACATTAAGTTCTAACATCTGCAATTCTGACTTCTAGCAGCACTAGACCTACATTCTCCACACAATTAAGAGCAGCTATTTTAGTGTTTTACTTAAGACTAATTATCTCCCGGGCATTTCTTTTGTCCCAATGTAGCTGTGAAAACATTTCTCTATTCTGAAGTCAATATCTTGGCTAGTACAAAAGGATATTGATTGAGACCAGGCAGTGTTTTACAAGAAAGAGGTTGAGAGGCCTGCAAATCAGATAGAAATCTTTGCATGCAAGGTTGGAATTTCTCAGAGAGTGCTTGGGAGACATATGAATCAAGCCTATCTAAAGTGGAACATATTTTTGTGTAAATCACAGGTTTTCTATCGAAAGTTGCAGTTGAAGGGGGGAAAACCCCTTCATTTGAAAATTAATGATTAGGAGAACATGTCTATTGACTCCTTGATACATTTTTATTTGCTAAGCATTTACAAGTATTAAATAATCACAGATATCAGGAGTCCCTCTGAAATGCCACTGTCTCCTAATTTTTATTTTCCCAGAAATGGAGAGCAAAACAGTAAGCGAATTATCAAAGATCACCTCTGTCAATGACATGGGTGGAAACATAGGCTGGCAAGTTTCTTTCTTTTTGTGTGTGTGATACTAGGGATTGAACCCGGGGCATTCTACCTCCGAGCTACACCCCCAGCCCTATTTTTTTTTTATTCTTTATTTTGAAACAGGGTCTCACTAAGTTGCGGAGGGCCTCACTAAGTAGTTGAGGCTGGCCACGAACCCGGATCCTCTGGTCTCAGCCTCCCAAGTACTGGGATCACAAGTGTGCGCCACCACGCCCGGCAAGCCGGCAAGTTTCTAGTCTGTGACTTCGATGAATTGTCCTGATGCTCTGTGAAAAACTGGTCCTAATGTTTCAAAACATTCAGCAAACTTAGGATCCCTCAAGGCATAAAATATGTGAATCGACCCATCCATTGAGTCATTTCTCCTGCCTGGCAATAGTATGGATAAATGACTCCGATGGTGTAAGGAAAACAGGTTCCCTGGGCACAAAACTGAAGGAGGCGCTCACTCAAGTGCTGACTCTGCGTGGGCATGCCCCTAAGCATGATGCTTCCTTTAATTTACACCATGGTTGGTCCCCTGTCTCATCCTAGTCCCTACCTTGGTCTATCCCTTAGAGGCATCTCCTAAGACTTGCTTCAGAGATGAACTGAGAGAGAAGGCTGGTGGAGCTGGCAATAAAGGTGGTATATTTTCTGGGCACAGCAGTGGGACAGAGTTCTTATTCTAGCCAAGGAAATGTGATGCTGATTCAGGGGAGAGAATCCCGCTCACTTCTCAGGCCCGTCCTGCGGGATTGTTCTGATAGCTGTCCTCTAAAGTTGGCCTACAGCCAAGGACCCCATCCCTTCCCAAGATCCTGAGAGCTGTACGGTATTTTATGCCAAACAGCTTCCTATTTAAACTAGATAGAATAGGTTCTTCTGTCTAAAACTTAAAGTTCTTCTGGTCACACACTCTGACTCACATATCCTACCTTTGTGACCTTCAGGATTACTTTTTTCTAAGCTTTAATTTTATCATCTGCAAAAATGTGTACCTTATGGGATTGTTTTGAGAATTAAACATTATCTGTATAACACAGTGCAAGGCATAGGTCAGATAGGTCAGATAATAGATAGCTATTGGCTGTTTGGTTAATACCGTTTATCAATTGGGGAATTTAAATCACCCATGCTTCTGACCTTCCATTATCTCTACATTGTGGTGACCAATGTAATTGTCCTTGTTCCTTTGTCCCTAGTTTTGCCTTATACTATTATTTTAATAACCTAGGTCCCTATTTTATCTTTTTTTTAAAAAAGAAAATAAACTAATACAATTTTCTTGCATTGATTATCTGCTGTGTGCCTCTTCCTATAAGACTCAAAATTCTGCCCTTCCCTTGAGAGCCCATTGAAAACTGGAATCTTAAAACAAAGTACCAGTAATTCCCATTCTTTCTTCCTGATGCCGCTAGGGACTTGCCTGTCTTTGCAGCATGCCCTCACATTCACATTCTCTCTCCCCATGAACATGTGGCTGCTTGTCTGTGACAACTTGCAGGACCTTCCCAATAATGACTCTCTTGACCACTATATACTGCCTAGCACAGTATTGCTGGATACTCTAACCTGTCCAACGAGTGTGTGTGTGTGTATGTGTGTGTGTGTGTGTGTGTCTGTGTGTGTGTGTAACTGGGGATTAAGCCCAGGGGTGTTCTACCACTGAGCTAAATCCCCATCTCCTTTTTTTTTATTTTTATGTTTGAAAAAGAATCTCTATGAGTTATCACATGTTGTCCTCGAACCTGCGATCCTCCTGTCTCAGTCTCCCAACTACTGGGATTATGGGCATATGCTACAGCACCCAGTGACTTTTTCTGTTGCTTACAGGTGATATAGCCTGAACACAACACCTGGCTCCTCCCAGGGGATTGAACATATCTTTTAATCAGACTGTTTGTGCTTCTTTTTACCCAATTCTGATTTCTTCAAGTACAGTTTTGATACTAAAGCTCTTCTGACTTGATATAGAATTGTTTTTCCTTCTTTAACTGGGTCAACAGCAATAGTTTTCTGTAGGTAACCATGGAGCAGGACTTTCCCTAAATTATATATATATTTCTAGAGAAATTAACATGTGTCTCAAGAAACTACATTTCTAGAGAAATGAACATGTGTCTCAAGAAACTATAGCTTGATATGAAGGAACCCGTTACTGATAGTGGTTTGATCTTAAGGTGAATGTCACATATAGAAGCTCAGAGGAAAAGATGTATCAGATGTGCGTCTGAACAGGGCACTGACCTTATCTGATTTTACCTACGTGAAAAAAAAAAATTCTTCCGGAAGGCCTTCGGCAGTCTTCTTAGTGAAAAGATAATGCAGTCTTTGCTAAGACAGTCTCTGACTTTAGTCCAACAACAAGTAGGTATGACTCACATATGACTTCTCCAAACTGGGATTTGCTTTGCCTCTGACCTTGTTACAAGGAATGCTTTCTTTTTTTCTGTTATCCTTTATCCTTTCTATTTTTTCTCTTTTACTCCTGCTGTAGAAAACACTGAACCTTGACAACATGACTAGGAATTCACTGCTCTCCACACAATCCCTGCTTGGTACTTCCTTTCCCTATTGTTATAATGAACACATGCCAATTGCCAGGTTTAGGTTCTTTTCAGCTTAACTCCTTGGCCACCTTCTTCTGTACTTCATTAGTCAAGATCCCTTTGGTTCCTGTCTCAGTCATCTCTCTCACTGCTGTGACCCAATACAACTGACCGCACAACTTAGAGGAAGGAAGATATATTCGCTTACAGTTTTTGGAAATTTCAGGTTTCAGTCCATGTTAAGTTGAGTCTACAGAGCTCAGGGCAGGGCATGGTGGCTGGAAGCAGAGAGGGAGAGCATGGGCTCTGCTCTCACAACACAGAGACCGGAAGCAAGAGAGCAAGCAAAAGATACAGCACAGTCCCCAGACAACACCCCCAGGGAACTACCTCCTCCAGCCACACCGCACCTGCTTAGGTTGCCACCAGTAAATCCACTGCAACCCTCATGACTTAATTATATCAACTCTGAACATCAATACATGAGCTCTTCAGGGTATATTCTGTATCTAACCATAATAGTTCCAAATGACAGATCTCCAAATGATTCCAAGTCAAGCAAGCTAAAGCATCTTATTCATCAAATGCCAATTAAAACTCCCATGATTTAGTACTGCATACCACTAAAATGGCTCAAACTAAAAAGATGATAATGCCAGAAATCAGTGGACACAGGACACAACCATTTGGCAGTGTCTTATGAAGTCAAATATGCATCCACCATATAATCTAGCATTTTCACCTCTAGATATTTACCCAAGTGAAACAAAGACATATGTACCCATAAAGTGTGTATTAAAATATTTGTGAAAGCTTGATTTGTGAAAATTGTGAAACAAAAAAAATGCCTATTGACAGGTAAATAAGCAAATTGTGGTATATTCATATAATAGAATTCTACTTACCAGTAAGACCGTTTGAATTATTGATATATGCAACACCATGGATGTATCTCAAAAATACTATCCTATGTGATGAAACAGAGTATAGACTTTGTGACCCTACTGAGGTTGCATTCTAGAAAAAACAAAACTATGAAAACAGAAAGCAGTTCAGTGCTTATCAGTGACTACTAATTTGAGGGTAGGAAGAGGGCATTGTCTGCTAAGAGACCCTAGGAAACTTTGGGGGATGAAGGAAATATTCTGAATTATTACTGTGGTGGTATTTACCCAACTGTATACATTTGCCAAAGTTCACCAAATTATACATTTAAAATTACTTACTTTTATTATATGTAAATTATACCACAGTAAAATTGCCACAAAAAACAATACAAAATATGGAAGGATATTAGTAAGTGAAAGTGTCATCACTTATTTGAGTAGGCTTGCTCCTTGTACTTCACATCTTTATATTCCTAAAAAAACATTTTTAGAAAATAAAAAATACAGACCTACCAAAAAACAGATAATTTCCATAGTCAATATGGAAACTTGACAGTCTATCTGCTGATCCTGAGTTCTTGCTTTTTCAGTAACTGACATTAAGAAATTATTTTTTGAAGAATTACTTGACCATTTCCCAAATGCTTTTTTCCAATGAACACCTACTACCTTACAATAAAAGTCCTAAAGTATAAGCCAGGTGTGGTGGTGCATGCCTATAATCCCAGTACTTGGGAGACCAAGAAAGGAGGATGACAGGTTCAAAGCCAGCCTCAGCAACTTAGAGAGTCTCTCAGCAACTCTGTGAGGCATGTTTCAAAATGAAAAGTTAAATAGGGCTGGGGGTGTAGCTCAAAAGTAGAACAACCCTGGGTTCAATCCCTAGTACAAAAAAAAAGTCCTGAAGCACAACCCAACACATCTATTTATAAAAACCAAAAACCCAAGAGACTTTGAAATGTTCCAATGCAGATAGCTGAGAGAGAAATAAATATGTAACTTCATGCTATGTCTTAAATTTATGGATACAGCCATTCATCATAAAACAAAAGAATGAGTGAAATGGTCTACTGTAAGCAAATGAAAATATCTCTTAGTGGGGTTTATATTCTTGGCAAATTCCAACCACAGAGCTACCATTATGAAAGAACCATTCATCTTCAGAGAAGGCACCTTATCCTCATGGAAATGAGCATGCGATTTAGATATGATTCATTGACCAGAGCTTCTGAGAAGCCAGTGTCTTGACCCAAATGCAGACAATCATAAAATGCTTTCTGACTTGGATTACACGGATTGAAAGTTTTTGTCTTTTCTCTTTAAATATGAATTACAAATTATTTCCTTTGAAAAGGGTTGAATTGAAAAGCAAAAGAAATTAGAGGGAAAGAGATTATAAAGGCTTTATTTATTTATTTATTTATTTATTCACTCATTCATTTAGTACTGGGGATTGAAACCCAGGGTATTCTACCTCTGAGCTACAGCCTCTTTTTAAATTTTTTTTTATTTTGAAAAAGAGTCTCACTAAGTTGCTGAGAGTCTTACTAATTTGTGAGGCTGACCTCAACCTACTATCCTCCTGTCTCAGCCTCTCAAGTACTGGGATTATAAGCATGCAGCACCACGCCCAGCTACGGAATTGTATTTTGGGAGTAGGAAAAACCATGCCACAAATTGTACTCTGAAAATTACCTAATTAAGAAGGATACATACTTTCAATTCAAAATCATTTTAGGTGTTCTAAGTCCCATGTCCAAGACTAACCTTCTCTATGGCAGGCATGATTCTTTTGAGCTACTGCATATTATTACCTTGCTGATATAAGTCTATTTTAACAGAAAATAACTTGAGTATCTTCTGTGTCAAAAATGATGTGCTTTGGTGGGATGTGGAGATGTGGAGGAAACCCTGTCAGAGTGGATGGATAGTAAGAACATGAGAACAATCGAATGTGACAATTTCATATCTCAGTCAAGATGTGAGCGCAGTCAAGTAGAGACAGTTCTTGGTTTATGTTTGTTTGACTTGCACTTTTTGGCTTTATGATGGTGCAAAAGTGATATGCATTGAGTAGAAACTGGACTTTGAATTTTGATCTTTACCCTGACTCAGAATAGCCAGTGCTTTTTCATGATGCTGGGCAGCGGGAGCAATCCACAGATCCCAGTCAGCCACACAGTGACCAGATGAACAACTGATATTCTTCAGTGTACAGTGTTGCTAGGATTCTTTGGGTATTGTGTTCTGTGTTCTTGCATCTCATCATTCCTACAAAATATCCATTGTGTGTATACATAAGATATTTAACACTTTATTGTAAAGTAGGCTTTGTCTTTGATGAAAGTACCCAACTGTAGGCTAATGGCAGTGTGCTGAGCTCATTTAATGTAGGCTAAACCAAGTGATGATGTTCAGTAGGTTAGGTATTGTCTCAGTCAACATTCTCACTGTTCTAATCCAAAATAACTGACCACACAACTTAGAGGAAGGAAGATTTATTTGCTCACAGTTATAGAGATTTCAGGGTACAGTTTGTCAGGCCAGGTCTGCAGAGCTCAGGGCATGGTGGCAAGAGGCAGAGATAGATAGATAGATAGATAGATAGATAGATAGATAGATAGATAGAAAGTCCCCTGTTCTCACATCATGGAGTCCAGAAACAAGAGAGAGAGCAGAGGGAGGAGGAACCAGATATAATCCCCAAGGCCACACCTCCAGGGACCCCTCCTTGGCAATGAAGTCCCACTCCCAACAGGCTGCCTGCTCTCCATGAGATCTCAGGGGACATTGTAGTCCAAACCATTGCAGGTATGTTAAATACATTTTCAACATAACAATGAGTTTATCAGGACATAAACCCATCATAAGCATCAGTATAACAAAAGGTACAATGCATTAAATACTGGAGTAAAAGTAGAAGCCAAACACTAGTAGAACTTTTGTGCTTTTTCTTATATGCACTTTTGACACATTTTCTTCTTTCACCATAATGTTGCTTTAATAAATGTCAACTCTCTGAACAACAATAAAAGTCAAATGAGAGAGACACAGTCCAAGACAGAGACCTAATGCATGCTGGCAAATGGAGGATCTGGATTTGAACACAAAGTCATATTAACTAATCCATCTGGAGCAAGTTTAATTTTTTCTGGACTCTAATTTCCTTATGCATAAAACTTAAATAATGATATCAAATAATATCATTGTATGTGTTTGTCATCATTTAAAAGACAGTGTATGCAAGGGCTAAAACAACGTCTGACAAGTAGTAGACTCATAGATTCCCAAATCAGCAATAATACCCCTGTGGAGGGGACTGGACTGACCCAGGGGGTGGAAGTAGCCACAGCTACAATGGGGGGCATTGAATAAAAATAAGGGGGCAGTGGAAGTGCCCAGGGATAGCTGAGTAATATTCCTTTTTCTGAAAAGGCAGTGGTAAGCCAGTAAGTTTGGAAAGCTATAAAACAATCTACTAGTTTTCCATTTCTCTCTCCCTCTTTCTATATGATTTTAATTTAATGGCCCATCAGACTCTTCTTGCCATAAATATCACCTAGAGCTGCACCCTTGCCAGGAAGTTCTTAGGCCCTTTGCCAGGGCAGTTTCTAGTCTGTTTTCCTCGCTGTGTCACTGTGTCTACTTGGATCACCTGTCGATGCCTATAGCACTTTAGATCATGTGCAAAATCCTCCTCTTCTTTGTGACCATCCATCACTAGCTGTTCTGATTGACCCCACATTTCTGGCATCCTCCTTTCCTTCCTGTTTTGTTCTCTATTCAACTCAAATGAATTTGCTCCCTGTTTTCTCCTTGAAAATATTCTATTTCATCCAAAACTGAACACTTTTCCTAATGCTGGTCTTACTCCTGCCTTTATTATTATTATCTTAAAATCAGGGAATTGAGCCCTTTAATCTGACCCTGAAAATTATATCTGCTCTATAAAGCCTTCCCTGCATTGAGTGTTGGCAGCAAATCCCTCTTAAATTTTTCTCAACTGAATTTGAGACTATCAGGACCCAGTCACATACTACCCATTCTCCCTTGATGTAGAAAATGTTAATAATTCATATATTCATTCAGCAATATAGAAATGACTACTACATGACAGGCTTTGTTCTAAGCATAGGAGACATAGCAATGAACAAAACAAAGCTCTCTTCTCATGCAGAGAGAAAGGAGATAGAGACAACAGACAAAGAAATGCATGAATAAGTACTATGAGGAAATATAAAGCCAGGTAAGGGGATAATGATTAAAGACCTGTCTGATAAGGTAACGTATGAGTAAAAATATGAAATTTTTTTCATACTTGCTTCCAAGTAAGGAAACAAACTATGCTGGTATTTGGGGGAAGAAAATTTAAGAAGATAGAACAGTCATGCAAAAGCTGAAAAGCAGGAGTTTGGCTGCAAGTGGCTAGATATGAGAAAACCAGGGGCAAGTGAGTGGCAGAAAGCAGGTGGGATCTGCCCAGGACCTAACTGATGGGAAACAGTGATGTTGGGGGTTGTTATTGAGAAAGAAGGGAATCCATTAGAGGCTTACAGGCAGAAAAGTGATGGAACATGATTTTCCTTTAGGGGAAAAATTGAAACAGGCTTTGGATACAAATTCCAGATCTCCTACTGAGCCCTAGTAAAGTAGTTCAACATTTTTGAGTCCTTGGTGTCCTACTTTAGAAACAAGGATAGTAATAGTTATCATGCCAAATTGAAAAAAAAAATGAAATGAGGACTTACCAAAATGCCTAACATATAGAAGATACTTAGCTAAAAGCATTAAACATCATTCCATCATTTGCATCTCCCAAGATCAGCTTTATTTTTCTCCATGATAATATTTTTCTTAGGATCACATCTAAACCACTGTGGAAACATTGGATTCCAAAGATATCCATATCATTATGTTTTATATATGCATCTTTAAGCCTCATTAAACCTAACTCAAAAAAATAGTTGGAGCTGGGCATGGTGGCACACGCTTGTAATCCCAGTACTTTGGGAGGCGGAGACCGGAGGATCCGGGTTCACGGCCAGCCTCAGCTCTCTCTCTCTCTCTCTCTCTCTACTTAGTGAGGCTTCCGCAACTTCATGAGACCCGGTTTCAAAATAAAGTATAAAAAATAGGGCCAGGGGTGTAGCGCTGAGGTAGAATGCCCCTGGGTTCAATCCCCGGT
>PVJS01050432.1:0-14320 GCA_004027185.1 Glis glis | reverse complement strand
AGAGAGGAGAGAGAGAGAGATTGATCGCACGCGCATGCGCGCTGAGGCTGGCCGCGAACCCGGATCCTCCAGTCTCCACCTCCCAAAGTACTGGGATTACAAGCGTGCGCCACCACGCCCGGCTGAAAAATAACTTTTTAATATCTATATTTTTCCATAGGATTTATTGGAATAAAATCCTGACCATAAATATACCAAAGCAGATCAGGAATTTAAGGATAACAACACAAATGGAAGGATATTCTTTGTGAATGGAAATCTATTTGTTCTTGCAACTAGAGGGAGGGAATTGCTTTGGGGAAGGAAAGGGGTGAAATTTTTCATAACTCTCAACTTTGCTCTTTAGAGTATGAAAGCAATTAGCTTTTCAGAAACTCTTATCATTATCAATATTGCTGTATGAACAGATGGCACTGGAATGGGTAAAGAAGGTAGAAATACCCAATGGAATCCACAGGCAACCTCTATGAACATTCATAGAAAGCCAGAGACAGGGAGGATGGACTTCCCTGGCCAGGGCAGTGACCTAGGCCAGCAAAGATTCTAAAGTGGAAAGCAATTAGCGAGGCCTCAAAAAATCAGGCAGTTCATGAATAATTTCTATTACAATTGCCCCAGTAATGCATAGTCCACAAAGACATTGCAATGCAGGTAAAATCACAGTGAGAAGGGATTTTTGTTTTGTTTTGTCTTTTTTTTTTTAAACAAAACAAAACAAAACAAAAAGTAATATAGCTCTCTGCAAGGTTCTTCACAAGGGTACAGCCTAGAAAAACAGAAAACCCGGTCGATGAATAAAATAACTTGCTTCTCTCTCTCCTGATTCTGTCTGAACTAATATTTGATTATATTTTATTCAGGGGCACATCAGCTTCAAGTACAGCCAAAGCTCCTTAGCAGACTGAGGTGGAGGCTGAAGAAATCTATTCATTCTTCCTGATAGAATAGGAAATAGAAATAGTTTAGTGGTGACTTCAGGGCCATCCTGATCGCATCCCCTCACTCCAGAACAGGTTAGCTGGTTAGCTGTGGTAAGGAAATATCACCACCTTTTCATGAGTACCTTTGACCTATTGTCACTTTTTATCTAAATGGCATGCTATTGTTCTTCATCATGTGCCCTGGACGCCCTAGTCCTCCTTCCCCCAAGTTCAGCAGTGGTCCATGATCCTCAATAGAAAACTTGCATAAGGCAGATCACAAAATATCTACCAACATACGAGTGATAGATAAGTAACGGTTGCTGAGTGCAATGTTAGGAAAAGCTAACATGGTGTCAAAATCATAATAGTAAAACAATCTGAATCTTCAAGTAACTTCCAGCTTTAACCAACCCCTAAAATTCATTCAAAAAATGCTCAGCAGAGTCTAGATGCTGTTGGGAATCACGATGGAAAGAAGACAGAGGAGGGAACTATGTTTATTTCAAGTTATTCTTGCTACTGTGGGTTTTCATTTTATTCACCAAAGCTGGAAAACCTGGGTCAGTTTATACCTTAAGTGTTACTGGAGGCACTGCCCGTGTCCAGAGGTGGCCACCAAGGTGGCCTTCAGGCTTCCCTGACTTTGTCTCCCCATCCCAGGACAAGTCATTGAGGACCATGGCTTGGAGAGTAGGCAGGGGACTAAGGGTCAACACGGTTCTGGGTGTGTTTGAGACAATGCAGAATTAACCTTGATATTTCGGGGGGGATTACTTTAAGAAAAAGCAAACTAGACTAAAAATAGTAACATAAACAATTTGCTCCTGACATTAAAAAAAAGTCCAGAGTTTTTAAACATTCATTCATCTATGCAGCTATGCTACAGCCTGTCTAAATTCATCCTTTGTCCCTCATATTGAAAATCCCCTGGTCAACAATTTTGCTGATTTTTCAAATGTTATTTTATCCATAAATTTTCAGTTTGTCTTCTTCCTTAGATGTCATCAGATCCGTATGCACTTACAAAAATATCCACCAAAATATTATGATTATAAATATTTTGAACATGAAATTCATTCAGAACAATAACCAAACAAAATAAATCCCCCGGTGGCATAAAGCCCAAAATCTCCAGTTTCTCACATCTCTAGGAGAATTCCTGCAGTGAAAACAGCAATACTCACACAGACAATATAAACTGTTACTCTGCTTGAAAAGTCACAAGGGACTACACAGGAAGAGCTGACTGTATATTGCTGTTTTCCTTTACAGTTCTAAATGCAGGGACAACTTTCACTGGGAGCTCTGACTCACTTGAATGTTTTGTAATGGAAGCTGGTGCATTCAAGTCACTTAACAGCAAATTATGCAATCATCTTGCCATTACGACATGAGCTAAATTTTTGTGGACCATTCACTACACTGGTCCACTAACGCATTCACTAAAGATATGGAGTCTTTCTAGGGTTTGTCTTACTTTCTTCTCAGTAGGAGCTAGTTTTAAGTACTTCAGAGTCACACTTAGAAAAGCAACATCATTAACACACATACTTAAAGTCACAAGTGCACATGAACTCCTAAGCCTTATAACTTAGGAATGTTAACAAAACTGTAGTAATGAACTTCAAAGAAAACTCCTTGTTTGGTGTATATGACTAGGAAACAAGTGCTAACACTTTTGTAAAAACTGTGGGAACACAGTGATTTATGAAATATTCCAAGTCCAGAGGGATCATTTTTTTCTCTATCAAAACTGGTTCATTGTCCATATTTAGTTTACATATGTCATTTAGAATCCACTTACTGTTAGATGCTGGAACAGCCACGCCCTCATGATATTTGTGGCTACTTTGGGAAAGATGCCACGCTTTTTGTGACGCTTTTTGTCCTTATCAGGGTCATCATCGTCACCTGTGCTGGGGGAAGCTACACTGTTGTCCAAGCCATCACCTGCAAATATAGTGAATCAAATTTTGACTGATGCTACCTTGACATGCTTTATTCAAATAGAATGCCTTTGGATATAAACAAAACCAAAAGAGCAATTTAAATGATTAATCGTTTCTTTGGTACTTTCTTTTTCCAAGACAAAGAGAAAGAACAAGGCCTAGGCTTAAAAGTAATCAGGTCTAAAGAACTTCCAAAGAACAGTGCTAAAGGTCAAAGGGAATGGAGGGAAATATCCAATCTCTTTAGTGGCTTTGTTGCCATGGTAATTATTTCTATATAAACATATAGCTGAGACACATGGCTTATAACTCTACTGGAGAGTTAAGTATGGTGGCAGCCATTAGCCATTGCCACCTGGGTATTCAAACCCCACATACAGTCATTGATGTCAACTTGAAGAGAAGATGCATTTAAGATATCAACTATTTCCACCAGTGATCTACCTTAAGACTACTTAAACTAGGATGGGGAAATGTAGATAATCCATAATGTAAGCAGTTTGACATAGGAATGTTTCAAATAGAACATAAATTTTCTTATCATAGGAAAAGCATCAAGTTTTATAAGGGAAAGCCCCCTGACATAGTTTTTAAATTAGAAAACAATTGCTATTTAAATCAAATAAAGTAATGCTAAATTAACAGTAAGTTGGAATTGCATTACACTAATCCAGGCAGTTTCTAAAATGTCTTCTGGATATAAATTTTTCTCACTGAAAAGTCACCTGGTAACATAGTCTTCTATACTGGATTCTATTTTTCTACTGATTTTTGTTATGACATCTAAATTGTTTCTTCTGGAAAATATTTTGGCTTTGTGACACAATGAAATAAAAATGTAGTATTCCTTTTATAATGGCATATTTGGTAAGAAAAAATGAAATTTCTACCCATATAATCACAGTATCCAAAATAAGTCACAAGGTCCAAATGGGAAGCCGCCCCCCCCCTTGGCATGAAAGTCAAAAGGGAAAAGAACAATGGACTCAACCCACTACATCAATGAGTAGCTAAGGTTCTGTCAACCCTCCTGCTCCAGTGAGTTGCCTGGGACTTCCCTGTCTGTGAGAGATAATGGACTGGTTGATCTGGGCCCAGAAAGAAGAGCTACAGGAGCCAGGCTGAGAAATGAGGTAAGAAATACACCCCGGAGCACATTCCCTCACTTGAATAAGTCATTGGAGAACAACCCACATGGCACAAAGAACCCAATACTTTGGTAAGACAAGTTTCCTGGTGACTGTACATCAGAACTAGCCCGACATTCATTTACATGGATTCATGGACTTCTGTATTTCTCATTTCTATTATGGAGGTCCTACATAAAATAAAAAAGAATTCTCTATTCTGATTTCAGTTATTCCAGTCTAATCTACAGTGGTTATGTTACAACTCATCAATTGTTCTTAATAGCTCCCGCAAGAGACCCACCCCCATTCTTGAAAAAAAAGAAAAGAAAAGTGCACTCCAGTTGTTGTTTATTTGTTTACCTTGACTTGGGCTGAGCTAGAATTGGCAAACTTTGTTGGGTGAGGAACAGACTAATTTCAACATTTCTAGTATTTTTAACAGCATGTGCCACAAATGCAAAACTTCTGCAGAACTTAAGTTTAAGCTTTTATTGGTTTGAAACCCATGATGTTATTGTATTTAAAATCCATTTATGTTGTTCAGGATCTACAGAATCATAGCCTGGGTTCTCACTGGAAAACTCCCAGCTCCAAAGTCATCACTGTATCAGTGACTTGAGTCCTGTGTTGTGTGACTGGCTCAAAGTCATGCATGAGGCTGGATGTGGAGTTGTTGGGGTTTGTACTGGACAAGACATCCAGGTCCCTAAATCAATGCCCCTTGCACCCTACCCAAGTCTTTATTTGCATAACCAAGTGTTTTATGACAAGTCCCTTTGGGTTTGCCTAATAAATTCTTTGAAAGTCCAGTATTTAAAGAGGCTTTTTATACAGAGAAGCAATTCACCATATAAAATAACAATTCATTAAAGAAACATGAGAAAAGAAAACAACTCCACAGCATTTAAAATTTCAATGGACTTTCAATATGCAAAAGGTAACCAAGGAAAAGAAGCAGATTACTCGATCAATGATTAAAAATGAAAAGCTTCTAACCTAAAGATACTATTTTTCCCCACCTCCCCATGATTGTTTTCCACCTTTAAAAAAAACAGCCTTTTTATCCATCTCAAACCCCTTCAGATTAATTTAGCCAGCAATGCCTAGTGCCTGCCTAGAAGAGAATTCATTGATAATTTATGGAAATATCTATTATAATCCAGTGGAGATGACTTTTTTCCAGCTTTGTGCATCAATAGATAATCAAGGCCTTAAAGCAGCCTGAGCTTCCCATTACCTCAGGCAAAAGAATTCCTGAAAGCATGCCTTAAGGGCACCTGAATTATATACTCCATTAGGAGAGGGAGGCTTTCTGCATTCCATGTGTAACACTCACCAGAACCTTTCCTGTTTATTTCTGCTGTATGAAAGCAGAAGCATTAGGAACAGAATTTTTTTAAGTGAAGACTTATGTAGATACAATGGAGAAACCTTTCAAGCAAGAGCCAGATCACCCCCTTCAGTCCCTGGCAGTGGCCTCTCCCGAATAAAAGGTTTCTATTACATCATTAGCTCCAGCCAAAAACAGCCTTGGCTTAATGCACAGTTTGTTCTTCCTACTGTTTTTAGGCAAATACAGCTACTTTACTCCCATCTGGGAGGGAAATTACACTGCTGGGTTGTAATCTAAGACAAGATTTTCATTGGAAGCAAATGCTTTCAATCCAGTGTAAATACTGGTGCATGTTCAGAAAAGCCTAAAACAATAAACCCTGCTCCTTCCTGACACAGTTAGGGAAATGGAGAAGATGGGGAAGGAGAAGAGCATAATAAAACAGACTATTCTCAAAGCAAACACTTTCCTAGATTTTAATAAATTGTTTAACCTCTTCCACTTTCGAAAATTGAAAATTGATCTCGGACCATCTCGACCTCGGAGGAGAGTCTAAATGGTCAATTGTACCTTTAGCGTTTCCATTCATTCTGCAATTTGATACAGTCACCTCCATGCAGTCTCTGGAGGATTTATTTCCCTTTTTTAATTTTTTTTTAATTTTTAAGATCACTAAACAAACTTGGAGGACTGCCGGCCGACCACACGGCAGCAGGCAGCAGCTCCGAAGCACATTTGTGAAATGTCAGCAGTGACTTCATTCCTGGAGCTGACTTCTCCTGCCGCCAAATGAAGGCAAACTGAAAAGGTGGAAATAATCATAAAAATGATGCTAGTCCATAAACAAGCTTACTGCCTCATTAGGACAGCAGTGGGCTCCAGTGGGTGATTTATGCTCGTTTTGCTGATTCTACGAGGAAATGCCATAGGGCGACTTTAGCCAACTGCTAATGGTTTCTGACAGCTTCTTAGCAACTAGTGCAAGCAACGTTGTGGCGTTTGCTAGTGACAGAAACCGAAAATGTCATATTATCTGCCCATGTGTCATGAAGTCCGCGTGGCAATTAACTAGTAGGCCAGTGACTGAGGGGCCAGAGGCTCCTGAAAATGGCCTTTGGCTATGCAGAGGCAGCCGATGGGCGCTGGGTGCACACTGGCTGCACAGAGGCGACACTCTAATGCAGGAATCCACTCCCTGCAACTTCCTGGGCTCTGAGGAGACCAGGCACTCAAATCCCTTTCTTCCCTCTCACGGAAGTCAAACTCTGGGCTCCGCTCTCTCTAAGCACAGGCGCTGGTGTTAGGGGAAGACTAGAGCCATCTGCTTTGATATGATCACCCTAGTGGCTCTTTAATTGGGGATACCTGGTTCTGTGCTTCTGGACGCTGGATTCAAAGGTGCGAGCTATTTTCCTGCTCTTTCCCAAATTAGTCTAAAAGGATTTCAGATCACTGGAGCAGACTCATTGTCTGTCAGATCGCAAGACGCAAATCTGCAGAGCAACAAGACACTATTTAAAAAACACCAGGCTCCCAACGAGCAGGGGAGAATCTTGGCCACACTTTTCAGTTTCCGAGCTATCAAAACCGTGCACTATATGTCAAACTGTCAAACCTTTCAGCGTGGGCCATTTGCCCTTTCAAATAATATTTAAGAATTGTTTTTACAAAATTTTATAGGCCATGGTCTAGTGAAAGAGGCCAACCAACAAAGAAAGGAATTTGTACTACAATTCGTCTATGGACAATTTCTTGTGAGACCTGGGCCTGTCCCTTCGGAGCGAGGCAGGTGACCTGTGGCAGCTCCCAGGCTGTCAGAGAGCTCAGATTTCAAACAAGCTCAACTCAAACATCCCAAGTTGCCTATTTAAGCATGCCCGGGCATTTAGACTGTGCTATCTCCTGCCTTTCAAGGCGGGATAAAGCAGCGTTTATCGTATTCAGGCCATTCAATGGGTCAGACTGACCGTGTCAGCAGGGGCTCCTCTCTGGCAGGTCAAAGCTCCGCTCCCATTTTTCTCTCCCTACTTACTCCCTCTCTCCCCCCAGGGCTGCCTTTCCCCCAAACCTACTTGGAGTGAGGCAAAAAAACAAAACCACCCCAAAGCGCCTAAGATTTCCATCACAAGGGATCGGAACACCTAGTGTCAGTGGGCCATCAGGTGAAAATAAAGTGTGTTTTCTGTCACAGGGCCCTCTGTGTCATCAAGGCAAGACTCCTAATTAGGGATATGAACTTTCAACTGCCAGGGCAAATGAATGTGTAAGGTTGTGGACCCTCTTGTTTTGCTAGAAGCCAAGCTGGAAGCCACCATGGATTTAAGACCATTTTCAATGACAATTTTGTATTGATACTTCAGAGTTTTGAACATATTCTGTCTTGAACTTTTACTTTTCTCCTCTTGCAGTGTTCAGGAATAGAGTATTTGTCCCCAAATATACCTAGACTCAAGAGTCAAGGCGGTTGATAATTGTAGCTTTCGGCGATGAGTGAATCATATTTTGCATCGGAAGTTGTCTAAATGGCCAGTGCGGGAGCATCTCATGAACTTAGGTTGTTAGGTGGCTAAATTTTCACACAGATGGAAATATGGTTACCTATTGTGATTGTTGTCAAAGAGAAAGCACTAGAGTAAGGATTTCCTTTTTCTCTTGTATGCTTCCTCCCATAACATATCTACAGCGAGGAAACGTGACATCTCCCGGTAGGTAGAGTGTAGAACATTCCTGCCTTTCTAGTGGCTGCTGGTGCAAACTTTTCATCAATACGGAAAGGCTGGGTTTCCTTCACAGTGGCCTATCTGAGTGTGCCTGATGTCCAAGTTCTTAGGGAAAATGTCAAAACTACCCCAAACCCACTTTTCCAACTCCTGGTGGTATCTGATTAGCCAGCAGTCAGGTGGGATCATACTTCTGCATGTGTTAAGAGGATAAATGGTGAGATTTATATATGTCCCTTCCTCAGGAACCAGCCAGAACACTTCAGAGGTCTTAAGGAGGTGTTTTGTCTTCATTTAGAATGCATAATAGCTGCCACAATCATTTTTCTAAAGCACATATCTGATCATATCACCCTGGCACTTAAGATCCTTCGGCGGCTCCCCTTGTCTTCAGGATAAAGGTCACACTCTGAAGCTTGGCATGGAGGGCCTTTCATGATCTTTCTCCCGGGTGTGTTTCCAGCCTAGCTTGTGCCAAGTCGCCCTCCGTGCAGGCAGGCCCTCACTGCCCACCGCAGTCCTGAGCCTACTTCAACTTCTCATCACAGGGCACAGGGCTCCCTCGCAGCTCTTTGTCTTATTTTAGTCCTTTCTCCTGGACCATCCTTCCTTTCCATTCCCTAACAACATGGCAAACTTCTTGGTGACCTTTAAGACTGGGCTCAACTGCCATCTACTGGATGAGGCCTTTGCTGGACTCTGGATGACTTAGTGAGTAACTTTCTTTCTGACATTCCTTCATCCCCCCCCCCCACATCGTTCTCTCCTAGGACTACTGACTCGGTGATAGGATATCTGAAAGCAGGGAAGGAGTCATATGCCTCTGTTCTCTAACTCCAGTCTTACCCCAGGGTAAAGGGTACAATTTGTCCATCCCTTATTAAATGAAAGGATGAATGCATTTTTTCACTGCATGAAGAAAAACATAATTTCAATTTCCACCTGTTACATTTCTTTTTGAGACATATGTAAGTTAGTCTTGAAAAATATTCAGCAATGAAATTTGATCAACAACTATCGGAAAACACAGAGGAAAAATGCATTCTCCAGAGCTAGGGTATTTTTTTAAACTCATCTTGGACAAAGAACAGACTAGAAGTTAAGGTATCAGAATTATTTATAATGTTCGCTATAGCCCTTCAGAAATGTACCACTACTTCCTGTGATTGTCACTGAAAATGATTTACCTAACTAAAATATTTTGCTGTTTGTGCATTTTTCCTGAGTTCAACTTCTGCATTTTTCCCAATGAATTAATTATGTTCCCTCCTTTACACATGTCCCCATTTTAACCATAGCAAAGAAACTCAATTGTCCCCAAGCTGACAATTTGATCCTAAACTCAAACTCTAGATGCACACTTTATTTTTTCTTTTCTTTATTTTTTTTACTTTTTTATTTTTGTATTTGTTTCTTTCATTAGACCCACACTTTAAACATTGGGTGTTAAATATAAAACCCTTGGAACTATGGATTTCCCTGGTTTTTCCAAGTAATTGTTCTGCCTTTCCCACAGCATTCCTGTACACCTACCTCAGCAATTTTCTAGCAACAGGTTATCTGAGGACCTTAGTATCTGATACTATGGTACCGATGAAATGTCATAGGATCCTAGATGACATTAGGAAGGATTTTGTCAGATATATTGAAAACATAACCCAACCCTTGAAGTCTTATTACACATTTTCAAGAGAAACACAATATAGTTAGGCGTGGTGGTGCACACCTATAATCCCACTACTTGGGAGGCTGAGTCAGGAGGATCTCAGGTTTAAGGCAAGTCTCAGCAACCTAGACTCTCAGCAACCTAGCAAGAACCTGTATCCAAACAAACAAATAGTTTGGGTGTGGTGGCACATGTCTTTAATTTCAGTACTTGGGAGGCTGAGACAGGAGGATTGCAGGTTCAAGGACAGCCTCAGCAACTTAGCGAGGCCCTCAGCAATTCAGTGAGACTCTGTTTCAAATTAAAAAATAAAAATAGGGCTGGAGGTGTAGCTCAGAGGTAGAATGCTCCTGGGTTCAATCGCCAGTACCACACACAATTAATTAATAAAAAATATTAAAAGGGCTGGGGGTGTAGGTCAGCAGTAGAATGCCCTGAGTTCAATCCCCAGCACAAAGAAAGAGGGAGAGAGAATGAAAGAATCATGGAGCTCCAAATCTGAAGATAATACACAAATATATAATGGTTTAAATGCAATAATTAACTTGTACATTTAATTTTAATTAGGATTCAGTGAACTCCTTGGCCTCCCTTTGATATCTTCTCTCATTCTTAGGTATCTGTTTCCTTGTTTTTTTTTTTTTTAGTTCCATTGGACTCCCAGTTGATCAAAGAAAAGCAACAAAGGACAACACATTCTCATATATTTTGTTTTACCACCCACAGCTTTCCTGACAATTTTGAGGTAATTCTTTTGGAAACCAAAATTAAGAATCAGTTGTAGGCACCTGCCTTGGCAGGGCTAAGTTCCAACGGGGGCCCAACAAAAGCCCTGTGGCACAGACCCCAGTGGTACTGGTGGGAAAGATGGAAGGAAGGACAGTGGGGGAGAGGATGAAGAACAAGGCAACTCTCAGTAAGCACATTACTGGCGCTGGTAAAGACAAATGGCTCATATGCTTTCTAAGGTTGCATCCACAGAGATTTGCCATGAGGGTTTCCCTTTCTAGTTGAATTGAGTTTTGTCAAAAAGAAAGTGTTAATAGTTAACCACGGTGGAATGAGCCCACAGCCTTATTTTGCCCTTTAGTAGACTCCCCACATCACAGAAACCTAAGAAACACAATCTAGCAGGCAGAAAGTTCTTCCTTCTATGAATGTATTACCCTCCTTTTCTAAAGGGTAAAATGTAACATTTAAAAATGAGCCCCACCACCTGTTTTCTCTCATATGTGGAAGCTAGAGAGAAAACAGGAAAGAAAAGAGACCTCATGAAAATGAGGAGAGAGACCAGTAGAGTAGTGGAAGGGGATTGGAAGAGGGAAGAGGAGATGGAGCGAAAGGAGGCTTAAGGAAGAAAATGGACCAAAGGACATGAGGTTCCTTATCAATGTATCACTACCAATCTCACTAACAGGTACTGGAGGGATGGTGCATGCCTGTAACCCCAGTGCTTGGGAGGCTGAGACAGGAGGATTGCAGATTCGAGGACAACCTCAGCAACATACTAAGACTCTCAGCAACCTGGCAAGACCCTGTTTCAAAAACAAAAAATAAAAAAGGGCTGGGGGTATAGCTTGGAGGTAGAATGCCCCTGGGTTCAATCCCTAGTACCACAAAGAACAGATGGTGTTAATGTGAATGAATCTGATTCTTTAAATGACAGAATTTCTGGTAAAGTAAATAAGTTAGGGTTTTTATAACCTACAGTGCGTGTTGGGAAAGATTTTTTTTTAAATCAACAGATGCCATTCTTACAAAAGAGCCCAGTGTCTTTCATTAAGACTCCCGCCCTCCCCTCACACACACAGCCCAGCTTGCCCCCCACACATACTCTACTCCTGCCTAGATTTGGGGAGCTGTGTGTTTCCAAACACTCCAAGTTTTTTACAGGAATTGCTGTGACAGTTAATGGTTTTGTGGATGTAACACACTGAGAATACAAGTCAGAGATCTAGGTTGAATATTTGTGTGTATATGTAGGTCAATCATAATTTGGTTGTTTATAAGCCAGGGATTGCCAGCCTGTTGAAATAAACTTGGAATAAGTTCTTTACTATAAATAACATATTCAATTAGGCGTCTATCACTACACGATTCTTCACTGTCAACACAAATAATGTATAAAATGGAACTGGGTGAAAAATATGGAATGAAACCAATGAAATAACTGAGACCCCAAATGAAAATATTTACTGAATTTTATAGAACAATTTTCAAAATCTTAATGTACATTTGAGGGGATTAGATGAAGAGAGTGGACTCTCTAAATGCATAGACCATAAGAACTGTCAGTTGGGCTTGGTCAGTATTCATATTTATAGTTTACTTAAGCTTTATTGAAGTATTCATACAAATAGGGTACCATGGACAGATACTACATACACTAATAAATTGGATAAATCTTCCAAGCTTTTTTTTCCCCCTTGGATCACTGTACTTTGTTGTTTTGAGATAGGAATACCTTTTTCTCATAATCTAACATGACTTTTTGACTTGAATTCCCCTCAGGGGAACAACAGCAAATTAGTTGCCTACACACAGAGGACAAACAGTGGTGATGAATAGGAAAGAGGAAAAAAAAAAGCACAGTTTTTACTTATTTTTCATCCATTCAGCATATTTTTATAACTAAACACCATGGAAAATCCCTGCACAAACAGCATAACTTCTTAATGATCTCAGAAACTTCGGATGTGAGTATGCTGCAAGATATTACTTAAAATCTATATATTTATAATGACAGTAAAAAAATGGAAATCCCCCAACTTCTTTTCTAATAAAGAAAACACTTGCAAATGCAAAGGTAAAACAGTAGCCGGGCGTGGTGGCGCACGCTTGTACTCCCAGTACTTTGGGAGGCAGAGACCGGAGGATCCGGAGGATCGGGGTTCGCGGCCAGTTTCAGCTCTCTCTCTGTCTCTGTCTTTCCCTCTCTTCCTCTCTCTCTCTATCCTTAGTGAGGCCCTCCACAACTTCGTGAGACCCGGTTTCAAAATAAAGTATAAAAAATAGGGCCGGGGGTGTAGCGCGGAGGTAGAACGCCCCCGCGTCCAATTCCCGGTTCCGCAAAAAAAAAAAGGTAAAACAGTAGAAAAGTCATAAACTTTTCTTTTAAGCTCAGGAAGCATTTTGAGAAATAGTATTTTACATGTTTTCTAAACATTTTGGTAATGCAAGTTCATTAGTTGAAATATTCTCCCATAGTCAGGCATGGTGGGGTCATGCTTGTAATTTCAGTACTTGGGAGGCTGACACAGGAGGATGGCAGGTTTGCAGCCAACCTTAGCTACTTAGTGAGGACCTCCGCAACTTAGTGAGACCCTGTTTCAAAATAAAGAATAAAAAACAGGGCTGGGGGGTATAGCTTGGAAGTAGAATACCCCTGGGTTCAATCCCCACTACCAAAAAAAAAGAAATATTCTCCCATATATATCATATATTAATGATATAATTATTATATATAATTATATGTATATGCCATATATATATCATATATTAATGAATGGTCACAAAGTTCTATATAACCATAAAAATAGATTTTTAAGGAAAAAAAGCCCAGATACCACTCATGGGATCCCATAGACAGGTAAGCACACACACACACACACACACACACACACACACACACACTTTTCATGATGTCTCAAAAAGCTTGCATAGAGCTTATTTTAAAACTTCTAAGAACTTTGTGTGTCTGTTATGACATATGTATGTATACATGTACACTTTAACACAGATAGGATAGCACTTGTTCATCAAGAGGTGACTTGCCGGGCGTGGTGGCGCACGCTTGTAATCCCAGCGCTTGGGAGGCTGAGACCGGAGGATCCGGGTTCGTGGCCAACCTCAGCTACCTAGTGAGGCCCTCCGCAACTTAGCGAGTTTCAAAATAAAAGAATAAAAAAAAAATAGGGCTGGGGGTATAGCTCGGAGGTAAAATGACCCTCAGTTCAATCCCCAGTACCACCAAAAAAAAAAAAAGAGGTGACTTTTTCAACAAACTCAATTATGTGAAATATGCTTGAAAAATAAAATTAAAAAAGGAGTTTCTGAGATCCCTATTAGCAGCAATGGCTCTCAATTGAGGTTACACATAGAATCACGTGGTAGCATTCACAAATCCTCATGCCTATATGGCAGTGGAGATCATTAAATTAATAATTGAGGGTGGGGTAAGATGCCAGCCTTAGAAAATTCTGTAGAGCTAAGTTTGAGAAACACTGGATAGAACTGAATTGTACATGGTAAAGCTCGTATACTTTCTACAGATAAATGGCCTTACGGTCCTCAATCAGAGGGGAGTTATGTTGACTTTAGATGTAGTTCTCAAAACTTTGCTTATCTGGTTTCTGGCCTAATGGTTTGAAGGCTGATATAAGTTTTGTAAAGATATAAGATGATACAGACACAAAAAATATAGATATAAGTTTTGTATATAAGTTTTATGAAGGTATGAGTTTTGTAAAATATAAGATGATACAGCCGGGCGTGGTGGCGCACGCTTGTAATCCCAGTACTTTGGGAGTTGGAGACCGGAGGATCTGGGTTTGCGGCCAGCCTCAGCTCTCTCTCTCTCTCTCTCTCTCTCTCTCTCTC
>PVJS01050430.1:0-14321 GCA_004027185.1 Glis glis | reverse complement strand
GCTTTTTTTTTTTTTTTGGCAGTACCAGGGATTGAACCCAGGGGCATTCTACCTCCAAGATAGCCCAGCCCTATTTTTTATTCTTTAGTTTGAAACAGGGTCTCACTAAGTTGCAGAGGCCTCACTAAGTAGCTGAGGCTGGCCGCGAACCTGCAATCCTCCTGTCTCCGCCTCCCAAGTACTGGGATTACAAGCGTGTGCCACCACGCCCAGCTTCATTTTTTATTTTGAAGCAGGGTCTCACTAAGTTGCTAAGGCTGGCCTCAAACCTTCGATCCTCCTGTCTCAGCCTCCCAAGTACTGGCAATATAGGCATGCACCACCATGCCTGGAGACTTCATATGTTTTTGTTAATTCATCACGAGTGCTAAATTCTTTAGTCCAATGTTTCTTGGCTGTATAGAATTGCCAACAGTAGTAAAAGGGTGCCTTTTCAATGCCCAGGATGAAATTAAACTATAGAAATAACTGTTTTCTAACCAATTCACCAGCATCCAGCCCTTCTTCCTAAAACTCATGAGGATGAAATGCTTCTATCACCATATAAGTGGATGCAGAGAATCAATATCTCCTTTTTACATAGATGCTGCAACAAAATATGTATAAAGAGCTCAAATGCCTGGTTAAAACTGTTGAGTGAAGAAAAATAAAGAAAAGAAAGAAAGAAGAGGAAAGGAAGGGGAGGAGCAAGAAGAGCAGAACAAAGGAAATGAAAGATGCTCCTCCTTTGTTCTGTGTTTACCTACATTGCATGCATTTTAACTTTCTTTCAACTCTCAAGGTATTTTGGATCACCCTCATTTTTCATAGAAATAAACTGGGGCTCAAAGAAGGGAAGTGGACTCTACTACTAAACAGTGCCAATCCCAGGATTTGATCCTAGGACTGTGTGGTTTTAAAAATCCCCATTCTCTTTCATTGTATATCATTAAATCTCTTTTCAAGGGAATGCTTCTTTGATGTGTGCCTTTCAGTTCTTTAAGCATAGATAACATTTTTCTGGTGGCAAGAAGACAGAAGTCTTTTCTTTGATCTTGCTATTGAATCAAAATGAGGCTTATTCCTCTCATCAAAAGGGAGAATGGATGTAGACGAAACAAAAGTCAGATGTTTACGCTGGGATCTGACTAAAACCTACATATAGCAGGTATGTCCTTATTCCCCTTCATAGATCCTTTTATTACCTTGTTGAGAAATACACTAGATATGGTATAACTGTACTCAATAAATAGTACAGAGTACTTTATTTTTTCAACTCCAGAACAGATGACTAGTTTTGCTTTTGTTTGTGGTACTGGGGATTGAATCCAAGGGCATTCTACCTCCGAGCTACATCCCCGGACCTATTTTTTATTCTTTATTTTGAAACAGGGTTTCACTAAGTTGTGGAGGGCCTCACTAAGTAGCTGAGGCTGGCCGCGAACCTGCCATCCTCCTGTCTCCGCCTCCCAAGTACTGGGATTACAAGCGTGCGTCACCACGCCCGGCTAGATGACTAGTTTAAACCAACACACCAGATCCTCCTGTCTTTCTCCCCTCTTGAACTCAGAGGCCAGGCTTAGAAGTATTCAGCAACTTTTATATACTTTTATTGGTGCATTGTCATCACACATCATAATGAAGTTCAGAGTGACACAAGCACACCTACAAGCACACAGCACTCGGTGAGCTTCCCCCCAGATCCCACCCCACTTCAGCATTTTTTAAAGCATCTGCATGTGAGGGCCTAAATAGACAAGTCTTGGGCCAGCCAGGGAAACTTAGTGAGACCCTGCCTCAAAATTTAAAAAAATAATAAAAAGAGCTGGGGATATGGCTCAGTGGTAGAATGCCCCTGAATTCAATCCCCAGTACTATAAATAAATAAGTTAGTAAGTAAATAAATAAAATAAAACCAAATGACATGCATGAAGTTCCTAGCAGAATGCCCAAGACAGGACAGTCAGTGCATCTTTCTTGGATTATTGCTATGATCTAACTCAAGAAACTGTCCAATAGGTAAGCTGCAGTACTTTAAGGTAGAACTGAGGTCTAGGGAATCATTCTGATAACTTCCATTTGCTACAGAGAAATTTATTTGGAAGAAAAGAAATTATTCAAAGAAGCTTAGAGCTTTCTCAAAAGACCTCAGATAAGCCAAGCATAGTGGCAGATGCCTGTAATCCCTTGGGAATTGAACTTGGGAAGCTGAAAGAGGAGGATCACAGGTTTGAGGCCAGCCTCAACAACTTAGGCCCTCAGCAACTTAGTGAGACCTTGTTTCAAAATAAAAAATAAAATAGGGCCAGGGATGTAGCTCAGAGGTAGAATGCCCCTGGGTTCAATCCCCAGGACCACAACTGTTCAGATTGTCTCAAATATTGTTCCTATGTTCTAAGTCCAATACAAATAAAATAATTGTCTATTTAATTTTAATATTTAATCTAGCAAA
The DNA here is from genome assembly GCA_004027185.1 of Glis glis. Taxonomy (NCBI): domain Eukaryota; kingdom Metazoa; phylum Chordata; class Mammalia; order Rodentia; family Gliridae; genus Glis; species Glis glis. The sequence continues at coordinate 11,890 of PVJS01050430.1, read as the reverse complement.
TGAATTCACTTTAGGTCCAAATTGTAATGCTGTAATATATAAAACGCTGTTTAATTTATGTGCATGCTGGTTGATAAGCATTTCAAAGAGCATGGGCCACAATTTTGAGCAAGATATGTTATAAATGAATTTAATAATTTTGTATCTTCGCTTTTATGGCACATTCCTACGTCTCCATTGTTTATTTAACACCAAGTTCTTGGTGAAGAATACAACCCCCCAGGACAACTTTAGACTAAATGATCTACTTTTTGACCTGCATTGTGGCAGAGCGTGGACAACCTGTCTCTCACCACTTCCTCTATCAGCACCACAACTACCACCAAGGCCAACAATTACTGTTCCCCCAATGTACTCTGCTTCCCAAGAATTGACGTTTAAAAAAATGATGAATTTAGTGAAGCCAAGTTTTTTGTGATTTGCTGAGATCATGTTGTGTATTACCATTAATAATAAATGCCTGTGTCAAAAAACAGCTACAGAGGCTACAGGGGAGAAACTCTGATGAGATGACCAGAGACTCAAATTCCTCTTCCACCATGAATTGGCAGTATGGAGTTAAATGAACCAATCTCTCTAAGCCTCAGTTTCTACAACTACAAAATCTAACAGATTCAAAACAATGACTATCTTATTAGGTAAGATATTTTGATTCATGTGTCATCAACAGATAGTAGCTATTCTATGGCAGAATACAAACAATTTATTTTCACCTTATAATTCTACTCATACTTCCCCTTCTTTATTTTTTATTTATTTTTATTACATTTATTGGTGCATTGTAGTTATACATTTTGGTAAGTGTCAGCATATCAGAAGCATGCATGCACACATTGCTCATTGAGCCCTCCCTCAAATCCCACCCCATTCCCTCCCCCTTCCCTCCTTTCCCTGGTCAGCATAGTGATCAACTCTGATAAGTTTATTTATATACATCATGTGCATTAGTGGGTTTCCCTCTTCCCCCCTCCCCTTTCCCTCAGTTAGGTCACCTTCTTTGCTCAACTAAAGTTTTCTCCTTCTTTGTCTGGAGTTCCTTCTAAGTCCCGTTCTCCCTAGTTTCCACATATTAGGGAGAACATCCAACTTTTCACTCTTTGTGATTTACTAATCTCGCTTAGCATAATGTTCTCCAGTGCCCTCCATTTCCCTGCAAATGTTGTAATTTTGTTCTTCTTTATGGCTGCATAAAATTCCATTGTGTACATAATCCCATAGTTTTGTGATCCATTCATCTGTCGATGGACACCTTGGCTGGTTCCAAAGTTTGGCAGTAGTGAATTGTGCAGCTATAAACATACATACACATGCATTAGTCTGGTAGTTTGGTTTCAGTTCTTTTGGGTAGATGCCAGAAGTGGTTTTGCTGGGTCATATGGTAGGTTCGTTCCCATTCTTCTGAGGATCCTCCACACTGTTTTCCAAATGGTTACACTAATTTGCAATCCCACCAACAGTGTATTAGACTTCCTACTTCTCCACATCCTCGCCAGCACTTGTTGTTGTTTGTGTTTTTAATGGTTGCCATTCTAATTGGGTTAGGTGAAATCTCAGGGTAGTTTTGATTTGCATCTCTCTGATTGCTAATGATGTTGAACATTTTTTCATACATTTATGGGCCATTTGTATTTCTTCTTCTGTGAATTGTCTATTTATTTCACTTGCCCGTTTTTTGATTGGATTATTTATTTTTTTAGTGGTGATTTTTTTAAGTTCTCTGTATATTCTAGATGAGTCCTCTATCAGAGGAGTAGCTGGCAAAAATCTTCTCCCATTCTGTCAGCTCTCTGTTGAGGTTCTTGATTGTTTTCTTTGCTGCACAAAAGCTCTTTAGTTTAATGCAATCCCATGTATTGATCCTCATTTTAGTTTCCTGTGCCTTTGGGGTCTTGTTGAGGAAGTCTTTACCTGTGCTTATGAGTTGAAGTGTTGGGCCTATGCCCTCTTTGAGTAGCTGCAAGGTCTCTGGTCTGATTTCTAGGTCTTTGATCCATCTTGAATTGACTCTTGTATAAGGTGAGAAAGTGAGGTTTATTTCTATTTTTCTGCATATGGTTAGCCAGTTTTGCCAGCACCATTTGTTGAAGAGGCTATATTTTTTCCAGTGGGTGTTTTTAGCCCCTTTGTCAAAAAAAAAATGGGCTGTAGGTGTATGAGTTTTTTTCGGAGTCTTCTATTCTGCTCCATTGGTCTATGTGTCTGTTTTTGTGCCATTACCATGCTGTTTTTATTACTATGGCTCTGTAGTATAGTTTGAAGTCAGGTATTGTGATGACTCCTGCATGGTTCTTGTTGCTGAGAACTACTTTGGCTATTCTAAGTTTTTTGTTGTTCCAAATGAATTTAAGGACTGATTTTTCTATGTCAGTGAAGAATGACTTTGGTAATTTAATGGGTATTGCATTGAATCTGTGGAGCACTTTTGGAAGAATGGCCATTTTGATGATATTTATTCTGCCTACCCAAGAGCATGGGAGATCTTTCCATCTTCTAAGATCCTCTTCAATTTCTTTTTTCAGTGTTTTATAGTTTTCCTTGTAGAGATCTTTTACCTCCTTGGTTAAGTTTATTCCCAAGTATTTTATTGTTTTGGGGAATATCATGAGTGGAAATGTCTTCTGGATTTCTTTTTCAGTGGATTTATGGCTGGCATACAGAAAAGCTTCTGATTTTTTAAGATTGATTTTGTATCCAGATACTTTGCTGAATTTGTTGATCAGTTCTATGAGCCTTTTAGTTGAGTTTGTTGGATCTTCTAAGTATAATATCATGTCATCTGCAAATAGAGATAGTTTCAGTTCCTCTTTTCCTATTTGTACTCCTTTTATTTCCTTCTCTTGCCTTATTGCTCTAGCTAGAGTCTCGAGTACTATATTGAAAAGGAGTGGTGACAGCGGACACCCTTGTTAAAGGGAACTCTCGAAGTTTTTCCCCATTCAGTATGATGTTAGCTGTGGGCCTATTGTATATTTCCTTTATGATGTTGAGGTATGTTCCTCCTATTCCAATTCTCTGCAGTGTTCTTATCATAAATGGGTGTTGGATTTTGTCAAATGCTTTTTCAGCATTTATTGAAATGATCATGTGATTTTTGTCTTTAATTCTGTTTATGTGGTGGATTACATGGATTGTTTTTCGTATGTTGAACCAGCCTTGCATCCCTGGGATGAACCCAACTTGGTCATGATGTATGATTTCCGTGATGTGGTTTTGAATGTGCGTTGCTAGTATTTTGTTTAGAAGTTTTGCGTCTAAGTTCATCAACGATATAGGTCTGTAGTTTTCTTTTCTTGAGCTGTCTTTGTTTGGTTTGGGTATTAGTGTGATGTTGGCTTCACAGAATGTGTTTGGGAAAGTCCCATTTCCTTCTATTTCATGGAATAGATTGAGGAGTATTGGGATTAGTTCTTCTGTAAAGGTTTTATAAAATTCACCTGGGAAACCATCTGGGCCTGGGCTTTTCTTTGATGGTAGGCTCTTTATTGCTGCTTCAATCTCATTAATTGCTATTGGTCGATTTAAATTTTCTGTCTTCTTGATTCAACTTAGGAAGGTTGTACGTGTCTAGAAATTTGTCAATTTCTTCTAGGTTTTCCATTTTGTTGGAGTATAGTTTTGCAAAGTAGTTTCTGATTATCCTCTGGATTTCCATGCTGTCGGTGGTGATATCACCTTTTTCATCTCTTATTTTAGTAATTTGGGTTGATTCTCTTTCTTTTGGTTAGGTTAGCTAGTGGTTTATCTATCTTGTTTATTTTTTCAAGGAACCAGCTTTTGGATTTGTTGATTTTTTGTATTTTTTTATTCTCTACTTTGTTGATTTCTGCTCTGATTTTAATAATTTCCTGTCTTCTGCTGGTTTGGGGGTTAGGCTGCTCCTGTTTTTCAAGGGCTTTGAGGTGTGTGTTGAAGTCTCCCAATATTATTGTATTGAGATCTATGTGTAATTTAATGTCACAAAGAGTTTCTTTTATGAAAGTGGCTGCACCTATATTTGGGGCATAAATGTTGGCTACTGTTATGTCCTCTTGCTGTATTGTTTCTTTTACCAGTAAGAAATGACCTTCTTTGTCTCTTCTGATAAGTTTAGGTTTGAAGTCCAATTTGTCTGATATCATAATTGCTACTCCTGCTTGCTTTTGAGTTACATTAGCGTGGATTACCTTGCTCCACCCCTTCACCTTTAGTTTGTGCGTATCTTTACTTGTAAGGTGTGTTTCTTGCAGACAGCATATAGATGGATTGTGATTTTTAATCCATTTTGCCACCTTATGTCTTTTGATTGGGGAGTTGAGGCCATTTATATTCAGCATGATTATTGAGAGATGGGTTTTCATTCCTAACATTTTGAGTTTTAATTTCTGTTTCAGGTAGTGTTTGTTCTTTGCCTAGTTTGTTTGATGGAAATCACTGTTTCTCTGGTTCTGGTGTTTCCTTATTATTTCTTCTTTGTAATTAATCTCTTTGAGGCTTTTCTCTAGTGCTGGTTTGGAAGACATAGTCTTTCAGCTTCTGTTTGTCATGGAAGGTTTTTATTTCTCCATCAAATTTGATAGATATCTTTGCTGGGTAGACAAATCTTGGCTGGAAGTTGTTTTCTTTCAGAGTTTGGAATATGTCACTCCAGGCCTTCCTGGATTTCATGACTTGGTTTGGAAGGTCGGGAGTGATTCTTATTGGTTTGCCTCTGAATGTTACTTGCTCTTTTACTCTTGCTGCCTTTAAGATTCTCTCCTTGGCCTCCACATTAGTCAGTTTGATTATTATGTGGCATGGTGAACCTCTTCTCTGATCCTGTCTATTGGGGGTTCTATATGTTTTGTGTACCTGTGTGTCAACCTCTCTTTCTATGTTTGGAAAATTTTCTAATATTACTTCTCTGAATAGATTATTGATTCTTTTAGTTTCAGCTTCTAATCCCTCTTCTATGCCTATTATTCTTATGTTTGCTCTTTTAAGACTGGCTGAGATCTCTTCAATGTCCAATTCATGCTCTCGAATTGTTTTGTCTAATTTATATACTATGTGTTCATTTTTGGAGAGGTCATCTTCTAAGAGTGAGATTCTGTTTTCCACGTGGTCTAGTCTATTGTTGATGGTCTGTATTGATGCCTTCATTTCAATTATTACATCCTTCACTTCCTTCAGAGCTTCTTTTTGATTCCTGCTTATTTGATCCTTTATTCCTTTCAGGCTCTCTCTGAATTCTTTTCAGAAATCCTGTATCATTTCCTCTATTGAAGTTCTGAATTGTCCTTCTGGCAATCTTTGCACTTCTGAGTTGGCAGGTTCTATTGCTGTGGGATTATGGGGGCTCATTGTTTCTTTGCTATTCTTCCTTTTCATGATTTCAGGTTTCTTATGTTTATACCTTTGTTGCTTTTGGTAGTTCTCTCTCTCTCTCACTCTGTAGGTATCCTATGTCTAATCCTTTTCCCTTTATGGTTTCTTATCCTGGAAGTAGATAGTTGCTACTAGGTGAGCCTTAAAGGTGAATATCCTTTCCTGAATGGTTATTCTCACTTGTTCGGTATAATGTCCATTTGCAGGCCCAATTCTTGGTCTCCTTCAGTGATTGGGACCCTTGCCTGGTGCCTCTCACTACCTGTGCAAGTGACCAGTGCTATTGCCCTTCTCACTGCAAGCGTGGGTCTCCATGGTCTCTACTTGGGCTGTCCCTATGTCTCTCTCTATCTACACCTACGGCAGGTGTCACCAGCAGGGGGCCCCGGGCTTGTGTCTCCCTTTGCCTACAGAAGCAGCAGGTGTCGCCTTGCCCCGATTCTGTGCAAACAGGGAACTCCACATTTTCCACAGAGAAGGCTGGTTTGGTCCAATTTTCCCCAGGTACCACAGCTGTATGTCCTGTGGTGATCCCTGGGAACTCTACAAGGGTGCTGCCACCCGCGGGTTACAAGTCTGTCCCACTCAAATGTCGCCAAGGACTGTCTGCTTATCCCCACATCTACCACGTCCCACAGCAGACCCCACTCCCACCTCTGCCGGGACAATCCACACTGTCCTAGACCCCGCGAGTCCCTGTGGCCGTGCTGGGTGGTCTCCCCCTGGGGCTACTCGTTGACTTATGGTTTTCTTGAGCACTGCTCTTAATCCCTGGGGGAGGGAGGGCTCAGTCACTGCTGCAGGCTCTGGTCAGGCCTCCAGGCCCTGGGGACTCTGCCAAGTATGAATTGAACTGCTGCTCGCACCCGTCGCTGATGCTCTGCAGTGCTGCTTTTAGAAGAGCTCCCTGGCTTCCTTGTTGGTGGCCTGCAGAAGCCACAATGCCGGTTGCTGTCAGCATGTTCTGACCAAGATGGCGCTGCTGCTGCTTCTGCCGACGCAGCAGTTCGGGTCTGAGTCGTGCATGGAACGAGTCACTGCTTGCCTTCACTGCTGCTATTCTGCAGCTGCTGTATTCACAGCAGGTTGCTGGCGTCTCTGCTGGACTTGTGCAGGAGCCACAATGCTGGTAGCCACCGGCAAAGTCCTGCCAAGATGGCGCCGCTGCAGCTGCTGTTGCCGCCGCCGTTTGGTCTCTTGAGTGTGGATGAGCCGCTGCTTGCTTTCGTCTCCGCTGATCTGCAGTTGAACTTACAACAAGTCTCTGGCTTCTCTGCTGGCGGCGTGGGGAAGCCGCAATGCCGGTAGCGGCCGGCGCGGTCCGGCCAAGATCCTCCTTCTTTTTAAAAGAAACTACTTATCTTCTTCTTTACACTTTTTTTAAATGTGCTTTTATTGGTGCATTATAGTCTCACATCACAATGAAAATCAAATTGACAGTAACATACATGCACACAGCACTTGGTGCCCCCCCACCTCCCCTTTTCCCCCCACCTCCCAATACAGAGTACTGAGATTGACGGTATATTCTCATATGTACACATGGTCAATGGGAGTAATTCCATTAATGAACTTTGTTCTTCCCCTTCCCCTTCCCTTAGACCACTTCCCTGGCTCCACTGAGGCTTCTCCACCATTGTCTGGAGTCCCTCTTGTATCCCAACCACTCCCTAGCTTGTGCATATTAGAGAAAACATATGATCCTTCTCTTTCTGTGATTGGCTGATCTCACTCAACATAATGTTCTCCAGGTCCTTCCATTTTCTTGCAAATGATATTATTTTGTTCTTTATTACCTAGGTGTCCATCAACAGACGAATGGATCACAAAACTATGGAAAATACACACAATGGAATTCTTCTTTACTCTTGATCCTACTGCATTATTTATGTTTATAAAACATATCCTTTATGGAAGGAGACTAGATATTAAGAAAATACACACAAACACATGCAATAAGCCAGGCATGGTGGCGCACATTTGTAATTCCAGTACTTGGGAGGCTGAAACAGGAAGATCCCTCAGCAACTTAACAAGGCCTTCTGCAACTTAGTGAGACCATTTCAAAATAAAAAATAAAATAGGACTAGGGGTGTAGCTTAGAGGTGAGCCTCTGGGTTCAATCCCCAGAACCACACACACACACACACACACACACACACACACGAGCAGTATTTTCTAAAAGAAAAATATTTCTTCCAAAAGAAAAATGGTTCTAAAATAAGTATTGATCTTGTGAGATATCTGCATGATAAAAATGGATCATTTAGCACTTTTTAGCTTGATTGCAGAGTTGTATTCTCAGGAAAGGATCAGGAAGGTTCCATCAGGATCCTAAATGAAACATATTCCGGCACCTTTTGCCTTCGAACCTCTTTTCCCAGCCAAGATGGAAAATGTGGGTTAAACATTTCCTCTCTAGCTGACTCATTTGGCAGAAAAAGAAGTCCAGATGCCAAGAGGAATAGAAAAAACTGGTGGGGAGAGAGGCACAGGAAGGAGGGGGAGTAGAAGAAGCATGTCATATTTCATCAAGCCATAAAAAAAGCAATCCAGAGTATTAAGAAGGAGGATGCATTGACCTTCACAGGTACAAATCAGGCTCCGGAAATACAGTACTTCTTAAAGAAAACCTCACAACAAGCAGTACTAATAACTAGAGAGATGGTTTACAGAATTACTGTGCAATCATTTAGTAATCTGTGATGTAACGATATAACATATATATCCACTTACACAGGAAAGTCAAGTGTGAAATCCCCCCAAAGCATTCACACTCAAGTATACTAACAGCCCCAAAGTGATACTTTAATTAGACCACTGTGAAAAATAAGCACAGCAATTGTTTGATGATTTAATTATAGGAAACAACTAGCATGTTTTCATCATTTTTGAATCATTTTACAACCTTTAGCTAATTTTTTTTGTAATGACTGTGAAAGATAAGATCATTATGTCCTATGGCTCCCATAATTTATATAAATGTATAATGAAAATATTTAATCAACATAGTCCATACACCTTTAGATTTTTATCTTTCTTATTTTGGCCATTCCACATAAAAATGACAATGGAAGCATACTGTTCCAGATCTCTATGTCCTAATTATTCACTAAAGTATCTCTCAAATACACCTTCTTTAGTACTTTGTGTATCTGTGGGGGGGGGGGAGGGTACTGGGGATTGAACCCAGGAGTGTTCTGCCTCCAAGCTATACCTCCAGCCCTATTTTATTTTATTTTATTTTTAATTTGAAACAGGGTCTGAGTTGCAGAGGGCATCACTAAGTTGCCGAGGCTGGCCTCGAACCTGCAGTACTCCTGTCTCAGCCTCCCAAATATTGGAATTACAGGCATGTGCCACTGCTCCCAGATCTTTAGTACTTTTATGGGGAAAGTAAATAATGAGATGCTGAATGAGGTTTACATATCTAGAAAGTTCATGACAAAGAAGAAATAAAAGGCAGATTTATGGGTCCTGTTATACCATTTAGTCAGTGAAAAAAAAGAAAAGATTATTCAGCACCAACCAAGTACAAAATACTCTGTTAAGAAAGAATGTAGGACGAGAAGCAAATAAGGCATGGCTTATACCTGGACCTCACCATATACTGGAAGCAAAGCTTAGAAACATATGTAAAATCAAGTTCAAATCATAAAGCCTATGATGGTCCTACATAGAAACACAGGAAAATTTGTCCTAATTTTTCCTGGGTTTCAATATTTTTCCTCTGTAAAGTGAGGAGGCTTAATAGTAATAACAAGTATTTTATGATAACATTTACAAAAATATTTCACTATTTTTCTCAGCAAATAGCTGGAAGATTATGTTAGGCACTAGTGTCAGAGGAACGAACAGCAAACATACATGATGAACAGTGTTGACCATCGCAGTCCAATCTTCATGTAATATTCAGGTGCAAAGTCTCAGCTGGCTAAAAAAAAAGAACAAATACTAAAACACTATCTCATGTGTGAGTTACAGCTGCCATAGGCAAAGCCAAGTTTCACTTCTGCCTCTCCTCTTTCCTGCCCTTTGCCTCATATTCTGTAATATACATGCCGTGAGAGTTCTTGTGAAAATAAAATAAGAAAGTTAGACAGCACGTGAAAAGCCCTCCACTATGGATAGCTCTCGTCACCATTGCTGTAGTTATCATTATTTTTGCATTTTTTGCTACCAGTCTCATTCTCACAGGTCGAGCTTTCCAACATATACACATATAGTACCAAGGGCAAGATTTTGGGATATATACAGACAAAAATGTTTAATTTAGAAGACATATGTTTATAGTAAAGAATATTTGAAGCCAGATGTGGTGCCACACACCTGTAATCCCACTACTTGGGATGCTGAGACAGGAGGACCGCAGGTTCAAAGTCAGCCTCAGCAACTTGAGACCCTCCGCAACTTAGCAAGACCTTATCTCAAAATAAAAGCGATTGGGAGTGTAGCTCAAAAGTAGAATGCCCCTGGGTTCAATCCCCAGTACCACATACACACAAAAAAGAATATTTGAAAATTTTAAAACAAGCACATTTAACCTAGTTATTTATTTATTTTTGCGGTACTGGGGATTGAACCCAGGGGGATTCTACCTCCGAGCTATACCCCTAGCCCTATTTTTTATTTTTGAAACAGGGTCTCAATAAGTTGCAGAGGGCCTCACTAAGCAGCTGAGGCTGGCTGCGAATCTGCGATCCTCCTGTCTCAGCCTCCTAAGTACTGGATTACAAGCATGCGCCACCACGCCCAGCTTAACCTAGTTATTTAATAGTACTATTTCTATTATTTCTATTATCAGAGAGATTTAATTAAGAATGATATTTTAGATTCCAGAAGCATAATAGTACAGGTGATAGGTGAAGACAGCAAAAATCATGAAAATGGTACATGAATAACTGAAGTTTGGGAAACAGTGAAATAAAGCATAAACAACTGCTTTCACAACCTAAGGAGTGAGGAAGTAGTAGTGTCACATTTTTGAAAGAGGCAGATCTCTCACCTACTTGATTATAAATCCATTGAGGGCAGTCTCCATCTAGATCAGTCTGCTAATATGTGCCCAACAACTGAATGCTGCATAGGTTGAATAAAATCTAAATACTGTGCACATGTGCATGTAATTCTTCAATAAAACCATTCCCCTTAATCAGATAGTTCTTGATGGAATAAATCGAATTATGGCAGCAAGTGTGGAAAAGCCTTAAACTGTAATTCACACCTTATCCAACATCAGTGATGTCTTACTCTAGAGGGAAAAAAATTATGAATATGAGACAGCCTGTACTCGTGTTTAAAAAACATGGAGGAATAAAAAGATCCTTAAATCACTAATAAATGTGGGAAAACATTGGCCAATCACCCTTCACAACCCTGGAAAATTCCAAGCACATAGTAGCACTCAAAACTTTTTGTTAAATGGATGATCAATATTATATCAACAAGTACTTTACAGCTTCATGGAGAAATATAATGTAAACCTGATAGTCTCTAACAATTCTAGGAGAGAAAAGGAGTTTAAAAATGGAAACAAATCGGGCGTGGTGGCTCATGCCTGTAATCCCAGTACCTGCGAGGCTGAGACAGGAGGATCGCAGGTTCCAGGACAGCCTCAGCAAGTAGTAAGACTCTCATCAACCTAGTGAGACCCTGTTTCCAAATAAGAAATAAAATTGGGCTATGGGTATAGTCTGGAGGTAGAAGGCCCCTGGGTTCTACCCCCAGTACCACAAAAGAAAAAAAATGGAAACAAACAGAACCAGGTGTGGTGGCACACATCCTAGTACTTGGGAGGCTAGTACTACTTGAGACAGAAGGATTACAGGTTCAAGGCCAGCTTCAGCAATTTAGCAAGACCCTCAACAACTTAACAAGACACTGTTTCAAAATTAAAAAATAAAAAGGGCTGGGGGTGTAGCTCGGAGGTAGAATGTTCCTGGATTAAATCCCCAATACCAAAAAAGAGTTAAAACAAACAGATGAAATTACAAATCCTGTATAAACATTGTTATAATAGTGTTAGAATGACAGGGTATTAATAAAAATGTCATAAAACTCTATTGTGAATAGATTTTCAAAGCATGTATACCTTTCATAGCCATGGCAATGCATTACCCAATTTTGCATATTATAGACATAATTTTTAGGGGAGCTTAAACACTGTCATTCTTGTATGATTGTGTGGAAAAAAAAGAGTCATAATTCAGGTGACTTTTGCAGAAACATAAGGTTTTTTTTTTCTTTGTGGGACTTAAACCCAGTGCTCTACCACTGAGCTACATCCCCAGCCCTTTTTATTTTGAGATAGGGTCATGCTAAATTTCACAGGCTGTCCTCCCTAACGTCTTGGAGGTGGCCGTGGGGCCCGGTGGCATCAGACACGGTGGGGAGGCTAGCATTCACTATGGACTCACAATGGTACAGATGGACCAGTCTTCATACTTTCCTTAATTTTATGTATTGGACTGCATAAATTCATTTATATGGTATCCTCTCCCAAAGAGCATTTATGTGCTTTCTGCCTTTTTTTTTTTTTTTTTTTTTT
>PVJS01050429.1:0-14324 GCA_004027185.1 Glis glis | reverse complement strand
CCGCAACTTCGTGAGACCCGGTTTCAAAATAAAGTATAAAAAATAGGGCCGGGGGTGTAGTGCGGAGGTAGAACGCCCCTGCGTTCAATCCCCGGTACTGCAAAAAAAAAAAATTAACGACTCCCCTCACACACCTTGTATCCCTACAACCTTGGCCCCACAACTCACATTACTTTCCTTTACTGAGGGATGTCAGGCATATTTAGCTCAACCAACCTCCTTCTCTACCCCCCCTCCCGGCAAAAAAGGGCAGTCTTTCTCCCTGTCATAGCTGGGGTGTCACTGGTAATGTCTCTCCTAGGCACCAGACTAGGTGCAACCTCCCTGGGATATAGCATTTCACAACTTCAGACTTTCCAGGCCGAAATGCAAAGCGCAATCGAGGAGATCGCCCAATCCCTTGCCTCCCTGCAGCGTCAAATCACATCCCTAGCTGGAGTCACCCTGCAAAACCGAAGGGCCCTTGACTTATTGACAGTCGAAAAAGATGGGACCTGTATTTTTCTCCAAGAAGATTGTTGCTATTACATCAACGAGTCACAGGTAGTAGAAATAAACATCAAAAACCTCCATCATATAAGAGAAAGGTTTCTTGAGGATTCCTCGGGGCTTAACTCCAACCTATGGGAATCCCTTAACAATCCAATCCTAACCTGGCTTTTGCCAATTATGGGCCCTCTAGTTGGGATATTCCTCTTTTGCATGGTCCTCCCCTGCCTTATGAAATTTTTACAAACCCAAATAAACAAAATTTCTAACCAAACTTTCAACCAGCTCCTCCTTAGGGATTATCAGCTGCTGCCAACTGCGGGCCCCTATTCACTCCAGGACGATCCGTGGACTACCTAAACCCCGGCGGAGGCTCAGGCCACCCCCACCCCATCCCTCTTCTTTTTCTTTTCCCCTTTCTCTCTTTCCTCTCATGCTCAGGTATCTACCAGCAAAATGCTATACCAAAGATGGTGCTTATTCCTGGACGCGCTGCGTATGGACAGCTGGCTCATCCCCCTTCCACGGGAACTGCAGACTGGACAACCACGCTGGCGGACCTATGGCTACAGGGCACCCTAATGGACTTTACTCCAGCTGAAATCTACACGTTTGGGTGCAGGGTTTTTGGGTATTCTCCTCTCCCTGGAACCGGGTCAGCCCAGTCTCCCCCCACACACACAATCCGTCGCCCCCTTTGACAGCAGGAAGTAGCTGGAAAGACATGACGCCCAATTCCCAAACAATATCAAAAAGGGGGGAATGATGGATTGAACCGGTTCTCCAAGGGGGTTCTCCTCCCAACCCTGCCCCCATGCCTAGTTACTGCTTCCCAAAAGGATCCCGCCCCTTCCTGGGAACCACTCAGGCTTCCGGCGCACGCGCCATCCCACCGACCAATAAGTTTAGAGGCCACACGGGCCTCCAATAAGACACAACATGGGGTCCGGTCAACCAATGGCAACGGGCCAACTCAGCTTAAGCCCGTACTTAATCCCAAACACGGCAGCGCGCGCCCTCTTTGATCGCCTTTCTTCTGACCCTTCCCTCATCACTGACCCCCGCCGCTTGAATAAATCTCTTGGCTGCATGGTCGTCTCTGGTGCAGTTGTTCCTGCCCTTCACCAATACATGAGCATTTCCGAGGAAGAGTCTATATTCAAACCATAATACAGTCCAAGCGGAATAGAACAGAGACTGACCCAGATCAGCTGTGGAAGGAAACACAGAGGAGACCTACTTTGTCCCCTCATTTCTGGTATGGGGGTCTCCCTTCTCCCTCCCCTCTCCCCGGAGCCTGCGTGGAGGGCAGTCTGCTGTCTCCTGGCTCTCACTGCACCGTGCTTCCCACAAGAAGGACTATTTTGTCATTTGAATGTGACACCACTCTGCTGCTCAGCATGGGCCAGAGGTTCTCAGCAGGAGGCCGGCCGCCTGCTAGAGCATTGAGATTCTTCCAGGCCCCAGGAGTGGAAAGCAGAGATTTTCACCTCCCTCACTTCAGAAAACAGTCCAATTCCAGTCAGAGGAGAGACAGGCTCAAAGTCACACTTGCATGTAAACATCCTAGGATTTAGCTCTCCCTGATGCTAAATTCAGAGTCGGACACAGGCCAGCACACCCCAGCAGCCGCAGCAGGGCTTGTGCCCCACCTCCCCCGCCTTCCCTCAGTGGAGGGGATTCTCCCACACTCTGCCTTCATGCCCGGGCCTCCATGTGCACCTGGTCTCTAGACATTTCTGTCTGCTCCAGCCAGGGCTGGCTGCTGTGGACGGTGGCACTATCCACACTTTAGGCCACATTTTTCATTGTCACAGGGCTGCCCTGTGTATTGCAAAGTACCTGGTGACATTTCTGGCTTCTACCCACTAGGACAACACTAGTTTGTGTCTATTTTTTTTTTCCTTTTTTGGAGGGGGGTTTACTGGGAATTGAACCCATGGGCATTCTACAGCCGAGTGTCACCCCCAGGCCTTTTTTTTTTTTTTTGAAACAGGGTCTTGCTAAATTGCTGAGGCTGGCCCCAAATCTGCAATTCTCCTGTCTCAGCCTCCCTGATACTGGGATTACAGGTGTGCGCCACCACACCCAGCAGTTTGTGACTATTAAACATGCCTCTAGACACTGCCTGGGCATCAAAATCTCCCTGTTTGAAAACCATTGATCTAGCCAGTTGAAGCTTATTCATTTCTGATGGCCTTGAAACTTTTCCCCGGTGCAGCAGCTGCACCCGTCCCACCTGAATCTCTCAACACAATCTTCAGATACTAGAAATCTTGCACATTTGAAAATACTTGTGACACAAGGTCCCTGAGTTTTCTATTCAAAGCTGCTCTTTTCAACCAATATTCAATTTGCTGCAGCCTGAGTGCCTTTCCTAAGTGTATTCATCAGCTTTCCTTCACTATAACAAAATAACTGAGATAATCATCTTATACAGAAAAAAGGGTTTATTGTGGCTCACAGACAAATTTGTTTTTTGTGTGTGTGGTCCTGGGATTGAACCCAAGGCATTCTATCCCCCCAGCCCTTTTTATTTTTTATTTTGAAATAGGGTCTTGCTAAGTTGCTAAGGCTGGCCCCAAACCCGCAATCCTCCTGTCTCAGTCTCCTAAGTACTTGGATTACAGGCATGCACCACCATGCCTGGCTCACAGACAAATTTTAGAGGTCCAGGTGCATGATTGATTGGCTGTGTTGCTTTGAGTCTGTTGCCAGGCAACACATCATGGCGGATGGCATGGTAGAGCAATACCACTCACCTCATGACCAGGAAGTCAAAAGGAGAAGAAGAAGAGACCAGGGTCCCACTCTCCTCTTCCAGGGCACACCCCCAATGACCTAAGGGCCTCCCACTTCCCCATCTCTTAAATGTCCCACCACCTCCAACACCACTCAGCTGGGGGCCAAGCCTTTGACATGAGGGCCTTTGGGGGACCCTCCAGACCCCAATCATAGCCCTGAGTAAATGGGGTATACCGTGCCCTTGGCCCCCCTGAGGATGACAGGTGAGCGGCTGCTACTCCATGCTCCCCAGCCCTCTCCTCACTACCCTGTTCCAGATCTTCACTCAGCCAGCCAGGGGTCAGGGTGTGCCCTGAGCCACGAGGGAGGGAGGTGGCCATGCTGAGCCACCCCCAGTGACCTGGAGGGATCACCAGTTAAAAATGGAAAATCGCTATTAGACACTCACTCTCATGGCTCCTAAGCACCATTGGCCAAGCCGTTGACAGGGGCTCTCCTCCCTCTCTTCCCAGTTGTCTCTGTCGCCAACCACTCCGTGCCATCTGAATGCCATCCCCTCCCTTCCCCTGCCACCCCATCCTCAGGGTAGTCAGAGCCGCCCCTGCCCCAGAAAGAACAGCATTTCCCCTTCATGAAACAGGACACTGGACCTTCTCGTCTGACGCCTGAACCAAGTGCATTTGGAAAGTCCTTTGGCAAGACGCCTGCAAGGACAGCGAGCGGGTGTTTGATGTGCAGCTTTGGATCAAAGGGAGACTGCCCCAAAGACCCATCTCTTGACCTCCATGAAGCATGGTTAGAAGGGCCGCCCCACCCCGCTCGCCTGTTGCAGACGTCTTCCTTGTTAGCGTCACACCACCTTCCAGAATCCAAGTTGATGCCGCCTTGAGACACAACTTCTGCCTTTCATTACTCCAATTCATGGAGCTAAGATGCCAAGAAATGTCTCGTTTTGATCTTTGTCCCACAGAAACATCCTAGCGGGGGGCACTCATCATCTGAGTAACAAGGATCCAGTACCATTTCAGCAACCCAGCAGGAACCACGAATGGTGGCTTTCAGACGTCTCTCGCTGGCAGACCCTAGATCCCACCGGCCCTACCCAGGCTTCCGGGAACCATGGGACAGGGTGTGAGCAGGAGGGAGGACCACCTCAGAGCTGGCCGTCCAGAAGTCTGACCGAAAGGCTAAAGAAACGGAGGTGTGAGGCCACTTCTCCATGGGCACAACTCAGGAAGCAGGTGGAGGTCTGGCAGAGGGGGATGAGCTGCGCTGCTTGTTGGCACGGGGAGGGAGGGGTGGTGTCACCTGTTTCCTTAGAAGGGCACAGGATGCTGCAGGCAGGAATTCCAAGGTCCCCTGCCCAGGGCTTTTCAGCCTCCCCACTGGCACGCGGGGCTGGATCCTCCTCTGCGGGGACTTCTGCACGCACTGCGGAAGGTTTAGCAGCCTCCTGAGCTGCTACCCACTAGATGTCAGCAGCATCTTCCTCTCGGAGTTGTGACAACCAAAAAAAAAAAAAAAAAAAAGTCTCCAGACCAGGCCACAGGTCCCCTGGGGGTGTGGGGAGCGCCCTCCACTGGAGCCACTGGGAGCACTCCGAGCTAAACACCGTGAAAAATAAAAAAGAATGCTAGAGCCGCCTTTGCCCTGCAGAAGCTTAGCATCAGCCGGAAGACCAAGAACAACTAATAATAGGCCAAAGCAGAAAAGATGGCACGAGATGGACAGATGGCGGAGGGAGGGACTGGGGGTCCTGTCCCAGAGGCTCCCGCATTCACCAGTGCAGTGCAATTGACAGAATCTTTTTAAATTTTTATTTATTTATTTTTGTGGTACTGAGGGTTGGACCCAGGAGTATTCTACTTCCAAGCTACACCCCCAGTCCTTTTTATTTTTACTTTGAAACAGGGTCTCACTAAGTTTCTGAGGCTCTCACTAAGTTGTTGAGGCTGGCCTCAAAGCTGCCATCCTCCTGCCTCAGCCTCCCAAGTACTGGGATTACAGGTACTGTAATTCACCAAGCCCGGCTTAAAAGAATCTTATCCCCCACAGCCCTCCTCCCACTTCTTCTCAACCTCACCTCTGAGTTTAATTTCCCCAGAAAGGCAAGAGGGTTGCAAACCCATGGCCAGCCCAGGGCTCTGCTGGGCCAGAGGGACTGTGTGGGGCAGAGCAGAGATGAGCGTGTAGAAACAGGTGGAATAGAAACCACCCATTCAAATCCATTAGCTCACCTCCTACACTCGTCATTTGTAAAATACTTACTGAGTGCCTGCTGTTAGCAGGGCATCAGGCTTCTGGGGACCCAGGAGTACCCAGAAGAGACACTCTGGAGATCGCATGGTTTGGCTGCACACTTTCTGAATGCAGACTTTCCTATGCATTGAATCTTGTAAACACAGATGACCGAGTCCTTCCCAAGCAGCTGCTTCCCCCAGAACCGACATTTCTCACGACGTTCCAGGTGAGGCCAAAGCCGAGGTCCGTGGACCACCCCTCAAGTAGCGCTGGACTCAAGCTTGCATGCAAAAGACGGGAAGTAAACCAGGTGCCTTGGCGCACGCCTGTCATCCCAGTACTTGGGAGGCTGAGACAGAAGGATCACAGGTTCAAGACCAGTCTCAGCAGCTCAGCGAGACCCTGTTGCAAATTAAACATAAATAAAAAGGGCTGGGGGTGTAGTTCAGAGGTAGAATGCCTGTGGATTCCATCCCTAGTACTACAAAACATAAGAAAAGAAAGAAAGAAAGAAAGAAAGAAAGAAAGAAAGAAAGAAAGAGAAGAAGAAAAGAAGAAGAAGAAGAAGAAGAAAGGAAGGAAGGAAGGAAGGAAGGAAGGAAGGAAGGAAGGAAAGAAGGAAGGAAAGAAGGAAGGAAGGAAAGAAGGAAGGAAGGAAGGAAGGAAGGAAGGAAGGAAGGAAGGAAGGAAGAAAGGGAGGGAGGGAGGAAGGGAAAGAAGGAAAGAAAGAAGTGGGCTTCCGGAAGGGTTTTAGTCAGGAGGTGGGCCAGGAAGAGAACCCACTGGAACATCTGAACAACAAGATGTGGTGCCCAAGTCGTTCACTGTGAAAGCAAGGGGACGGGGGAGACTGGAAGGGAGAGGGGGTCACAGTCCCCACAGAGCCCCCCTCTTCTCCTGTTTCTGGGAATTTCCAGGGAAGGCCCTGGCAGCAGCCCCACAGCTTCCTGGAGTGACCAGCGCTGCCCACAAGCCCGCTGCCCACATCATTTGGCTAGCGACAGAAGTAGGGGCGTCACAGTGGGTGGCAGGGGCTGCCTGGTCTCTCTTGGTGGCTTTTTCCCCCTGCTTAGGGACTGGCCTTGTGGGAGAGAGGGTGTGGAGCCTCCGACCAGTTTATTTACTTAAATAGCAAACACCCTGCCTGGTGTGGGGCCCGGGGGAGCTGAGGGCACTTCCTGAATGAGACAGACACTGTGTCTTCCCCGGCCACCCACGTCGCCAGGAGGGTTTAGGGCCTGCCTCCCTGCGAGGAAATGACAGGCTATGTGTTCCAGAGCCGGCTGCCCAGGAATGTGAGCGGTGCCAGCAGCCCGGGGCCACACCGCCAACAGGCCACCGCCTCCTCCTCCTTCCCTTTCTCTCCAGCTTTAAGTCTTTCTTTATTTTGTCTTCGGAGTTTTTATTCTTCTCATCTGCACTGGTGATAAAGAAAAGCAGATCATAAAAAAAGAAAGAAAAAAAATGTTAAGCTTTCTCCCTCAGAAGGGGAAAAAAAGGTTTGAATAAACAGAATGTCACTGAAAATGCAAACAAGCAAGGCTGCTTTTGAAAGAGCCAGATGGACTTGCTCACCGCCTTCCTGAAGGCGGCCCTGGGCTGTGCTGGGCCCCGGCTCCCGTCCCCCCAGCCCACCCGGCTCACCAGCAGCGCCTTCCATCTGATTCTAAACCCTCAGGTCACCCATGAGCCCACAGGCAACTGGGGAAACCTCAAACCTCACCAAAAAGAAATAAAATCAAACAAGCCCTTTATTACCTCAGACTTTTTTTAGCATGTCCTACATCATTACACTTTTTTGACAGACTACCAGTGTCTTGAATAAGGAACTGCTGACCAGATTTTTATTATTGCAAAGCTGAAGGAGGGTCGGATGTTTGTTTTGTTTTTCATTCCTCTAAAGCTTTCCCAGAGTCTGCTCTGGGGCCTGAGCAAGGTTAGACGGGCCAGTTCGGCCTTTTCTCCTTATCTACTTCATGTGTCCTTCGACCATTACAGCAACCGTGTATTACAAAAATGATATCTGACCGATACCCAAATTCCTCTAACAATTTCCCAACAGCAGGATAGTATGTGGGATGCAGATTGGTGGGGAAAGCATCTTAAAACACCTTTCCAGCCAGGCATGGTGGTGCACACCTATATTGTGAGACTGCACACAATTAATTGGGAGTATTGCACACAGTACTTGGGAGACTGACACAGGGCGATCACAGGTTCAAGGACAGCTTCAGTAACAAGGCACTCAGCAACTTAGACCCTGTCTCAAAATAAAAAAAAAGGGCTGGGGGTATAGCTCAGAGGTAGAATGCCCCTGGTTTCAATCCCAAGTAACAAGCACACGCACACACACACACACACACACACACACACACACTACTTTTTCTGTTTTTCTCCAATAGACTTTATTTTTAGAGCAATTTTAGGTTCACAGGAAAATGGAGTAGAACGTACAAAGTTCACACATACCCCAGCCTCGCACATACACAGCCATAAGCATGTGCACACGTGCGTGCACAACCTCCCACACATGCACAACCCTCACACACACACACACACACACACACACACACACTTTGCATCCCCCGCCAGAGTGATCCCTTTGCTACAACAGATGGACCCACATTGACACACTGTCACCCAGAGTCCATAGTCCACACAGGGCTCACTCTCGGTGCTGTGCGCCCGGTGTGTTTAGGCAAATGTTTAAGGACATGTGTCCACCGTTAGAGCATCATACAGTCATTTCACTGCCCTGAGACTCCCCTGTGTGGGACTAAACAAATTCTACTTTTCAAAGACCATCACTTTCAGTGCGTGAAGTGTCTCCTGTTTGGCGTTTGTAGGCCCCTCGTCTGCCTGAAGAGAACGTTTTCCCTGTCAAATCTTTAATTCTGAAAGGTCTGAGGCAGGGGCAGCTGCCCCAGTTGCTAGAATGAGAGTTGCTGAAATCTCCCAGCAGGGAAGGGCAAGCACACGCTGACAGCAGCACTTGGGGGAACCCAGGCCAGCCACCAGGGCTCCAGACCCCGACCCTGAGGACAGCAGCCTGGAGTGCAGTGCCACCACTGGGGCTTCACAGTGCCAGGGGGCCATCTTCAGAGCCCCTGCTGACAGCGTATGTCAGCTGGTACCCCCAAATAGAGCAGGAGGCAGCACCCGAGAGGGACCAGGGAGGGAGGCCAGGGATAAACCTGGCCCACCTTGGAGCAGGCTCCAGACCCAGCAGGCCAAAGGTGGGACAATGGCAGAGCACACAATGCTACCTAGAGGGCACAGGGAGCCAGCTGAGAGGCAGAAATTCTGGGTTCATATAATAGCTCCAACTCCTCCACCATTTCCTAACTGGATTTAGGGCAAGTCCCGCCCCTCTGCAGGCCTGGGTGTCCTGTGGAGGGAGGGGAGTCAGGAGACTGAGGCAGGAGGATCGCAGGTTCAAGACCAGCACACCATAACTTAGTGAGATCCCATTCCAAAATAGAAATAAATAAATAGGACTGGAAGTATAGCTCTACTGGAGGTAGAGTGTCCCTGGGTGTAATCACCAGTATCACAAATAAATAAAAAGACGTAGTTTATTGCGGGGACTTAGAAAACTAATGTCTATAAAGGTCACTTTGCTATGACACACTTTTTTTTTTTTTTTTTTGCGGTACCGGTGATTGAACCCAGGGGCGTTCTACCTCCACGCTACACCCCCGGCCCTATTTTTTTATACTTTATTTTGAAACCAGGTTTCACGAAGTTGCGGAGGTCCTCACTAAGGAGAGAGAGAGAGAGACAGGGAGAGAGAGAGAGAGCTGAGGCTGGCCGCGAACCCGGATCCTCTGGTCTCCACCTCCCAAAGTACTGGGATTACAAGTGTGCGCCACCACGCCCGGCCTCACACATTTTCTTTTAATGAATATTTATAAAGCAACCTTATGCCTTTTTGGTTTATGGTTTCTTTTTAATAGAAAAGATGTCTTATCAGATTTAAAATTTTTGACGTAACAGGAAGGAAGGAAGGAAGAAAGGAAGGAAGGGAGGGAGGGAGGGAGGGAGGGGAAGATGGCCGTGCTGTTTGGATGGCTCTGACGGGAGGACTTTGCATCGGGCCTTGGTCTTCAGTGGAGGCGATCCCAGAGGGCATTATTTTGTAGCATCAACACTCTGTCGTGGGCTGCAGTTTTGAACAGGAGGAAAGGGAACAAATCTTCATCAAGACTCTTAAACTCGTTCACAATAAAATTATAACATTACATCATGGCTGAACAATTCCAGAATTTCCTAATATGTGGCCCAGCTTCAGAGGACACAGTGACATTTCACCAAAACATGAATTCATCGTTTTCTTATTGTGGCCTCATTTTCATTGGCTGGCAAAGCTAAAAAAAATTTTTTTTAAGCAATTGTGTGTCAGCACATTTTATGATCCTTACCACACAGGAGCAGAGCCATAGAGCCACAGCCAGCGGTTCTGTTCATCATTTACACAGATGGCAGGGCTACGGTCCTCTGCCCTGAGGGTTGTGTCACCATGGCCCGAGGGCTCCTTGGATGGGACACTGAGCCCTGCCTTGGCTTCTAGCTCACGGGTCCTGCTGGGCCTGCAGTTGATACCTCACAGCTTCCTCGTGATGCCAACACTGAGGGTCAGGGGATCACAGCTGAGACCCACCGACTTAGAACAAGATTTGGTGCCCACCAGGGCCCTAGTGGCTATGTTTTGGCTGAGTGTAATGACAGGGTCTCGGGTCATGTCTATGCCAGTGGAGGACGGAGGAGGCTGTGTGCGGTGGGCTACATGGCAGGGATTCTGGAGCTAGGTAGGAGCTTTAAAGGTCACTGGTCCAAAAGCCAGGCAACGGTGGCTCACACCTATAATCCCAGTACTTGGGAGGCTGAGACAGGAGGATCACAGGTTTGAAGCCAGCATGCAGCAACTTAGGATGTTTCAAAACAAAACAAAACAAAAAAATTTTAAGGGTGGGGGAGGGGTGTAGCTCACTGGTAGAATGCCCCTGGGTTCAATCCCAAGTACCACATATACACGCACACGCACACACACACACACACACACACACACGCTCACACACAGCCTTGTACTCTTGGTCAACCTTGCATCATTCCTGCTTTTAGGCAAAATTCCTCACTTACTGTATCTAAGGATGAAAGGACTGAGGCAGTCAACTGAGACTTACCCAGAAGCTGTCCTAAGAACTGGTGTCTCCCACGCTCACAGTGGGATTGCCCCTCTCCACGGCCAGTCGCCCTCCGGTCAGTTGGCCTGGGACCCACCGATTACACCCAGGTTCCCCGATGCGCACGGCGAGGCGCCTTGCTTTTCTGATGAAGCTCAGAAAGCCATTCAGCTCTAGGGTGGTAGAGACCAAACCATAAGACTCGTCCACCCGTTAAGCAAGGGGAATTTGGGCCAGCACCCCTGGGAAGTCTGGAGATGTTTCCAAGGACGTCGGGGTTAGGCTGAGCCCTTTGTGGTCTCCTCCACATAAACAGCCCCCTATGATAAATATTTACCTATATTCTCATGGAAAGAATATGGAACATGTAGAAGCACATACATAATCATATAAATATGTATATATATGAGGTATAGACATATTCACGTACATACATGGCTCTACTCACCAGTCTGGGTGCTCCAAGTACAAGAAGAGCCATCAATAGGCTTATTAATGAAATTTGGTACACAAAGACTCACAAACAAATATATCTTTGTGACAAATAAAAAGAACTACCTATAAAAATATATCAATTTATTTATTAATAGATATATAAACACATAATTATATAGACATAGATAATAGATGGATAGATAGATGAATGGATGGGTAGGTGGATGAATGGATGGATAGATACATGATAGATGATAGATTGATGATAGATAGATGGATAGATAGATGATAGATGATAGATAGACAGATAGAAGGATGGATGGATGGATGATGGACACATGACAGATAAATAGACAGATACGTCGTATCTCAACCTGTTCAGGCAGGAATAATGCCATATCATCTCATAAGGTAGTTCGTATGAAGCGTCTTGGCCCCCATCGTTGGGCCAGAACACTTTCAGTTAGACAGTGACAGCACTGGGCTCCTGCTGCCCCACACCCTCATGGGCAGCAAGGGTGCTGCCAGGCAGAGGCTGGGCAGGGCGTGTCTTCTGGGTGGACACGAGGCCTGAGTCCCCTTTGAGCCTAACTGGAATCAGATTGAGCCTTTCAAGAAGCACATACCTGAAATTCCCTTTTAGAAGTCTGGAAGCCTTCATGATAAGGGGAGACAAGTAAGTGCAGATTTTCATTTTGTTTGTTTGTTTGTTTGTTTGTTTGTTTTGTGGGGTTGAGGATGGAACCCAGGGCCCCCCTATGTTAGGCAAGCACTCTACCACTGAGCTACATACCCAACCAGAATCTGTGTTGAAAATACATTTGTAAATAGTTTTAGAAAGAATGACCAAAGTAGACTTTCTTTTTACAATGCCCTTGAACATACTGAACACGTGCTCTACCACTGAGTTTTTGACCCAAAGTATGCAAATGATGACTTCATCATAATGTAAGAAGAAAACCTTTTGTACTGGTACTTAATATCCTTTCACTATTTGGTTTTATTTTTTTAATAGAATACTGATAAGGTTGAGATATTTTTAAACTCTCCTTTTCTTTTTTTTTTTTTTTGGAACTAGGGATTGAATCTGAGCTATACCCCCAGCCCTATTTTGTTTTGTTTTGTTTTGTTTTGTTTTGTTTTGTTTTGTTTTATGGTACTGGGGATTGAACCCAGGGGCATTCTACCTCTGAGCCCCCAGCCCTATTTTACCTTTTATTTTGAAACAGGGTCTAAGTTGCTAAAGGCCTCATTAACTCATGCACCACCACGCCCAGCACCCCAGGTCCTTTTTATTTTTTTATTTTGAAACAGGGTCTTGCCAAGTTGTCGAGGCTGGCCTTGAACCTGCAATCCTTCTGTCTCAGCCTCCCAAGTACTGGGATTACAGGGATGTGTCACCGCTTCCAGCTAATTCCCAGGAAACGAAACAAGCTGAGAGCAGAAGACTCTAACCTTGGCCTAGAGAAGACCGTGAGGCAAAACAGTCGCCCTAGGACAAGAGACGCTGTTGGATATGGCAACATCCCCGGAGAAGAAAGTGCTCTTAGGAAATAAAAGGTATGTAGTTAACCTGTACCTGTCCATGAAAGAAAAGAACCCTCGAGGGCCTTGAAATTTAGAGATAACTTACCAATCCTCTTCTGCAATTAGCAGAAGGCAGTTTAAAAAAAGGATTATCCAAGGACATTCAAAAATCACAGAGAACTTGAAGAGCTGTAGAGCTTCAACCTTTACAAATCTTAATACTGCATGTAAGAGGAAGAAGTAAAGATTCTTTATTTAAAAAACAACAAAGGAGATTCCTCAGAAAACTGGGAATGGACCCACCATATGACCCGGCTATACCACTACTGGGTATCACACCAAAGGGACTGAAACCAGAAAACTACAGTAATATATGCATAACCATATTCATAGCAGCACAATTCACAGTGGCCAAATCATGGAACCAACCTAGTTGTCCATCAACAGATGAGTGGATTACAAAATTGTGGGAAATACACACAATGGAATTCTACTCAGCAATAAAGAAGAACAAAATAACATCATTTGCAAGAAAGTGGAAGGATCTGGAGAACATATGTTAAGCGAGATCAGCCAATCACAAAAAAAGAAGGGACATATGTTTTCATTAATATGAGCAACCTAAGGAGTAGTAGGGTCACACAAGGGACTCCAGTTGATAATGGAGAAACCTCAGCGGGACAAGGGAAGTGGTACAAGGGAAGGGGGAGGGCAAGAAAGAAGGGAATTAATGGAATTACTATCATAAACAATATGTAGATGTGAAAATATACCAATATCGTTCTTGGTACTTCATACGGGTAGGGGGAGGCGGGGGGCACTAAGAGCTGTGTGCATATATGTTAACATCAAATAGATATTCATTGCAATGTAAGACTCCAATGCACCAATAAAAGCACGTTAAAAAACAACAACAACAACAACAACAAAGGAGCTGGTCATGGTAATCCCAGCATGCTTGTAATCCCAGTCCTTGGGAGGCTGAGACAGGAGGATGGCAGGTTCGAGGCCAGCCTCATCTAACTTAGTGAGGCCCTCCGCAACTTAGTGAGACCCTGTTTCAAAATAAAGAATA
The DNA here is from genome assembly GCA_004027185.1 of Glis glis. NCBI lineage: Eukaryota > Metazoa > Chordata > Mammalia > Rodentia > Gliridae > Glis > Glis glis. The sequence goes on along the minus strand of PVJS01050429.1, from coordinate 629 downwards.
AAAAATAGGGCTAGGGGTGTAGCTCAGAGGTAGAATGCCCCTGGGTTCCATCCCCAGAACCGCAAAAAATTTTAAAAATAAAAAACAAAAAAGGAAAACGAGGGGGGAAAGTGGTAACTGTCCCCCTTTTGAAAAATGTTTTGGTATTGGAGATTGAACCAGGGTCATTCTACCTCTGAGACACTTTATTTATTTATTTACCCCTAGCCACTTTAATTAATTTATTCATTTATTTATTTTATTCTGAAACAGGGTCCCCCTGAGTTGCTAAGGCTGGCCTTGAACCCACAATCCTCCTGTCTCAGCCTCCCAAGGACTGGGATTATTGTATGCACCACCACACCCAGCTATAATTGTCAAATTTTAATTTTAGATTTATACCAAAGTGTTTGTATTCTTTTTTTTTTTTTTTTGCGGTACCGGGGATTGAACCCAGGGGCATTCTACCTCCGCGCTACACCCCCAGCCCTATTTTTTATACTTTATTTTGAAACCAGGTCTCACGAAGTTGTGGAGGGCCTCACTAAAGAGAGAGAGAGAGATACAGGGAGAGAGAGAGAGAGAGCTGAGGCTGGCCGTGAACCCGGATCCTCCAGTCTCCGCCTCCCAAAGTACTGGGATTACAAGCG
>PVJS01050428.1:0-14321 GCA_004027185.1 Glis glis | reverse complement strand
GGTCTCACAAAGTTGCGGAGGGCCTCACTAAGTAGAGAGAGAGAGAGAGAGAGAGAGAGAGAGAGAGCTGAGGCTGGCCGCGAACCCGGATCCTCTGGTCTCCGCCTCCCAAAGTACTGGGATTAGAAGCGTGCGCCACCACACCCAGCTTAGATATAGGGATATTTTAATGAATAGTATTGAGATTATATAATAGATGAATACTAAGATTATATACTAGGTGATTGGTGATCTATTGGGATAAAAATTGAAAAGGGTTAAGACAGATTGTAATAAGACTGGTGTCTAATATATTGATCCTCTTGCATAAATATTTTAATAGGAAAATAATAGAGGCTAAATTTTATTTTGTTGAACTCTGGAATAATTTTTCATCTGTTTTAGGTGGATTTATATCCTGTGATATAGTAGTAAATATTTAATAACTGGCTCATTTTTCCCCCTTAGGAAACAAAGCTCTTATTTGTGGCATTTGCCAATTCCCCTGGTGTAAATCCTCCCATAGCAGCTGATTTCAGGCTACTAACATGCTGCCACTGGCTGCAGAGTCGAGAAGGAATGCGCACAGTAGGCTCTCTCAAGCCAGGGGTGCCAGGTCCAGCATGCCTCTGCATGTGTGGGAAGTGATGGCAGAAGTTAGGGATGGCTTGGTGAAATGACTTACCATCCCAACTTGAATCATAGTGCAAATCCAATCTGTCAGCCGTAAGCCTCAGAGTCAGAGAACTTAAGAGGCTCCTAATTAAAATCATGCATTTCAATGTACAGGTTTTAAAAGGCACCCAAATAAGATATATAGATAATTCTAAACAACAGAAATGATAACCACCTAGAGATGCGGTCTCATTTGTTGCTACTTCCTGTGGAATGCTTACATTTTAATTAATTACCGCACACATGTATGAAGCCCTCGCTCCATGCTAGGCTCTCATCAAAGCACTTTACGTATACTGATTCATTAAACCTTTAAACAAAACTCTGTTTTGATAGATGAGAAAAATGAGGCATGGAGAAGCCGTTTGGAACGGATTAAAAACAACACATAGACTGTCTCCAGAATAGCCGACCTGAACCAGGGTTCACACGGCGCCAGAATTAGTTACAAAGAAAGCTGCAGGGCTAGCATTACCAAACTGAAAGTCATATGAACTGGAAATACGGTCTAAAAAAAATAAGAGGTTGAAATAATGAGTTAGAAGAGCAATAAGCTAGGATGTATAATTACAATGCACCAATAAAAGTATTAAAAAAGAACAATAAACACAGTTAATAATCACCTTTCTTTATTTCTCCTGTTCTGTAAGAAAATTACCATCAAAGAATTATTGAGTTGAAATTGGAGTTTATTACTACAATCCTATCTTTTATGTAATGAAAAAATTACTATACAGAAATGATTGCCACTGGAGAACTGGGTGAAAAATTGCAGATGCGTGATTTGCTAATGGCTCTAATTTGTATCTTTGTGAGAGAAAATAAAGAAATGAAGATAATAATTAAGCAATGCTTCAGAAAAGAAAAGCCAAGGGCCTTCCAAGGGCTGGAGACATCTCTCATTATTTCCATAGTAGGGATCAACCACCTTTTCTCCAGAATCATTAAATGATGTTGAGCCTGAATTGCCCTTTGATTTAATATGCTGGTGTAAATCCTCTTTCATCTCACAATGGACGCCGATAAGAAGGGATTGTTGTTTATGTACAGGACGTGAAATCCTTCACTTTCATAACTGAGATGTGCCTTTTCTTTCTTAGACGTCAGAAGGTTCACGGCAGCTCCGGAGTTGGTGTCAGCATGGACCTGGGATCTCCAGGTTTCTGGAGAACTCGATTCAGAGGAATTGTTCTATTTACCCGTCCCTCCTCCTGAAATTACTCTTCTCATGAATCTCTGCAAGGTGACCACCCCTTACCCAGCTCTGTCTTCTCCTCTCAGAGGACTCTTTGAAATACCATCCCTACAGCCAGGCGTGGTGGCGCACTCTTGTAATCCCAGTACTTTGGGAGGCGGAGACCAGAGGATCTGGGTTCGCAGCCAGCATCAGCTCTCTCTCTCTCTCTCTCTACTTAGTGAGGCCCTCCGCAACTTCATGAGACCCGGTTTCAAAATAAAGTATAAAAAATAGGGCCGGGGGCATAGCACGGAGGTAGAATGCCCCTGGGTTCAATCCCCAGTACGGCAAAAAAAAAGAAAAAAAATAAAAATAAAAATAAAATACCATCCCTGCCCCCCCACTCATTTTCTATACCACTTCTCAGCTTTGGTGTCCTAACAGAACTCCTCATTCCCTCAGGTTATTTATTTGCTTATTAAGTTGTCTAATGTCTGCTGTCTCTACTAGAAAGAGGTCAGGGTTTGTACCTGCCTTATTTGCTGTTGTATCCTCAGTGCCTTGAATGGTAGGCACCCACTGAATATTACAGGATGCTCCAAGGCTGATCCAGTGTGGGGATCGTGCTACTTTTATGATATTTAGAATGATGGTGGTGGTTTGCTATGGGCAATATGCCGGATGTACTGAAAACATCAGCTCATGCCTCATTGTCCATTCAAGGTTTATAAGAAAAGAAAAAAAAATATTGTATCAAGCAACTCAGGCTAGTATAGGATTCGTATCCCATGGGGGAAGGCCAATTTCGTCCATTAACAATGAGAGGGAACCCAATTTGTTCCATTAACAATCTATTGAACAAAAATCTTTCCTTTAATCTTATTAGCTATGTAATCACATCCATATTGCCTTGGGGAATTTGAGAGATGGGGAGCAGTCCATCTGCAGGGTTTTTATACCACTGAGTGTTGCATATGACTTAGGACATCACTTAGTTACTGTAATACACATGTGTGCACTGACCTTTTTATCCCTCCAAATGTTTGTGCATGACCTAAGAATTTCCCAAAGTCGATATGAAACATGTGGCCTGACTTCGTCAGCATGATGTTGTCATTGTGACGGTCACAGACGCCCAGGATGAACGTCACCACACACCAGCCAGCGCAGGAATAGAGAAAGTTCCTCAAGGCCTAAACAGTTGAGAACCAAGGACAAAAACAATGATTGCAAAAGTGAGACAGTGCCTGAGCATCAGAGGCCATGGGGGAAAAAGTAAATGAAAAAGGAAAATTACACAGTCAAGAACAATCTCCACATCTCAGGGGAGGGAAGGGTGTAGACATGGGGCTCCTTCTTGATATGATATGAAAGAACATGAATCAATCTGCTCTATGGCAATCTTTTTCACAGAAATTGGGGGAAATATCTCTTTCATTTAGATGGAGTTAATTTTTATGGTTTACTGAAGAAGATTCCTGGTGTGATTTTTTCAATGCCTTAAATATACAAAATTGAATGATTTTTTTTCAAAGTAAAAGAAGAAAAGCTGGGTGTGGTGGTGCATGCCTGTAATCCCAGTACTTGGGAGGCTGAGTCAGGAGGATCACAGGTTTGAGGCCCACCTCAGCAACTTAACGGGACCCTGTTACAAAATAAGAAATAAAATAGGGCTGGGGGTGTAGCTCAGAGGTAGAACGCCCCTGGGTTCAATCCCCAGTAACACACACACAAACACACACACACATACACACACACACACACACACACACACACACACACTCACATACAGACACACAAAATAAAAGAAGAAAACACAATATGGCCCAACATTGCCTCTCTCCAGAGGCATAAAATATTGACTTTTGAATATTTGAATTTTTGGAACACAGAAAATCTGTACTGAGGTTTGTGCCATGTTATATTTATCCTTACAAACAGATCACTGGTCTGTATCTGAAAGTGTTCTGATACAGCACATATGACTGACTGCCCATGTGGGTTGTAGCAGATTACCACTAAATTAACTGTGGTGTATGCGTCCTTCATACTCAGAAGTTTCTTTCCAAAAATGCTTTCTGTTTCCTGAATGGTCTCCTAGACACACATCACTTTTGTCAGCTTGGTGAGGTCACCAGGAGCGGTGTGTGGGCCATGGAGTGGCAGAGCGCAGGAGGGGAGGATGGGATGGCTGTGTTGCTGACTACACACCTGGGTGCTTGGACACCATGGCTCCAGGTCTCTCAAGTGTCTAAGCAAGTCACTTCTTCACTGATAAAGGGAAGACAATAAAATACACCCTGCATAGGTGATTGTGAAGAGCAAATATGTGTGGCTATACCTCAAACGACATGACCGGAGGGGGCTGTGCGAAACCCAAGATATAAGTTTGGGAAGAGCTCGGGAGTCGATTTCACGAAGCTCTCATGCTGCTCTTTGTTATTTGTCCTCTGAACACCTGTGCTTTGTGTCCCTCGCTCTCACTGCAGTAGAGGACAGGGGTCTCTTTATCATGACCCCTACTAGCACCCCTGTTTCTCCAGAACAAGGGAAGAGCAGTGCTCAGTGCAGTAGTGACCCCATCTGGGGGCCGGTATTGAACTTTTGTGTGAATTAGTGTTGTGGGTGACCCGGGCGTACCAGCTCATGGCTTGGCATGTAGAATAGGAACTGAGTGGGTCTAGCCACACTCATCCTCTTATTCAGGCTCCCTGGGATGCGGCAGAGACTGTGCACCTGCACAGAGTAGGACAGATGCCACAATGAGAGAAACTGGGAGAAAATAGGATTGCAGTATATATTGTAAAGTACACACACGCACACGCACGCACGCACGCACGCACAATCATTCAATCCACAAACCATGGGGAGATGAAAGGCAGAGCGTGGCAGGTGAAATGTTTACCAGAGGAAGGGGCATTATTTGTAAGGAGGGCGTTCCAAGAGGCCTCATCTCTGGGATAGGACTGCTATCAGAGAGGCAGCTGAGCAGAGAGGTTTTATTGATAGGCAGGGATTTCACCCAGAAGCAAAACCAAGCGCAGGAACGCTGTGTCTAGTCTCGTGCCATGTTAACGGGGTCATTCTTACTGGGGTGCTGGCTGGGTGGATGAGAACTCAAGGAGTCTTTCCTTGGCTTTCCCATCGATCGGAACAGTGAAGGAGCCAGAGCCCATTTTATTCAAGGACACTGCATGAAATGAGTTGCCGCGCGCGGGGCCCACCTTGTCGTAATCCGCCTTGCGGGGGTTGTGCAGGCGGAACCACTTCCTGATTGTGTTTTCCTTCAGTGGTCCTATCAGCCCAGCACGGCGGTGGATCTTGGCTAGGGTTACAGCATCCGGCACCATCTGCAGCAGCCCTGGTTGATAAAGAAGAGAATATGGAGAATATGGGAACAGTCTTTTCTCCCCAGGATGAGGGATACTTCCAGAACGGATCTTCATCTGTAGGGAGCAGCAACGACAGTCATCAGCAACATTTGGATTAGCTTTTTCCTTTCCAACCTGTCTTTTCTGCAGAAACCTTATCTAGATGGGCTCCTTCTAATGCTCCCCGAAGTCCTGGAGATCAGAGGGACAGCTTATTGGGTTCAGATCAGATCAGAAGCAGCTTTATATATATTTATATATACAATTACATATATATTTATATATGTAAATATACATATATATTCACATATAAATATACAAATAACAATATATAAATATTTATATATGTAAATATGTATTTACATATATAAATATGTATTTACATATAATTCATATATATTGTATAATGATGGTAGAGAACCAATCTAGATGGTCTCACAGAGAGCCCACTAAGTCAGTAGGAGAATGGGTTAATAGTCATATTAGTGGAGCTCATTTACTAAGAGATGCTATTATTTGCGCTTACATGACAAACCTTTTCCTGCTTTAAGTCAACCAAAACAATCTCTACAACAAAGATTTCAAATACATTATAAAAATCAGTGTGTTGGCTAATAAAAGCTTCGCAGCTAAATGTTTCGTTTCTGGGGACAAGCCAAACAGCCATGCAGTGATCATGTAGGCAGCTACCTGCGCCTTCCTTCTCAGTCTACACTGAAGAGAAACTGCAAATATATTTTTTTAAGGGAGCATATATCGGTTGAACTTAAGTAGCATGTTTGGTCCAATCACTAGGTATCTCTCCATCAAGGATTTTTTCCCACTGTGCCCCTAAGGTTATTAGCATGCAAATATTTTCAAGGCTCCTGATTTTGAGTGTATACAGAACAATTCAAACTCAGTGCTTAAAATTATCCTGAGATGAATGTCCCCAAATAAAACCATTGAGAGAATAAAAATCTAGAATTTCTGATGTCTGCAATCTGTGTGAGTGCATGAGTTGCCAACTCAAATGTCCAGAAACCAGAGACATGAATATTACTATATGAATAGAGAGATGGTTAAATTTTTTTTTTTTGAGGTACTGGGGATTGAACCCAGGGGCGTTCTACCTCCGCGCTACACCCCCGGCCCTATTTTTTTATACTTTATTTTGAAACCGGGTCTCAAGAAGTTGCGGAGGGCCTCAATAAGTAGAGAGATAGACAGAGAGAGAGAGAGAGAGAGAGAGAGAGAGAGAGCTGAGGCTGGCCGCGAACCCGGATCCTCTGGTCTCCGCCTCCCAAAGTACTGGGATTACAAGCGTGCGCCACCACGCCCGGCTTGAGAGATGGTTAAATTTTTAAAGTCGAATATATTTTTGAATGGTAGATATTCAATAAGACTTGGAACCTGACTAAAATGTAATATGATCTTCTCAAAGTGACATTTATTTTAATCGCTACTTTCCTTGAAGACGTGTTTTGTTACTATAATGCCATATAAACTCTTCAAGTCACTGAAGGTTGTTGGTAGATAGAGGGAAAAACTTGTCTTCAACTTTGGGCAAGTCTATAGTCATTTTTGCTGAATCCTTGTGTTAACATTAAAACATTTTTTTGCCTCAGTTATATCCTTTGATTATAAACAGATATAAATAGATGGAATTGAAGAATTCCATTGGGATCAGTGATTTATTCAATTTATGAAGAAAAGGTGATCTATATGACATCAAAAAAGCTCAGCCAGGCTCATGTGGCTTTATTTTTACTTTTTCAGCATATTAGGATATGAAAGAATTAGGTCACTTATGTGAGAAAGAGTTGGTAAAACTCGAGGAATAATAATCTCATGATAGCAATAATAAAAGATTGTTGTTTTTTTTTTAAACTAGAGCTTTAGAAAGAGTTTGGGGTGGGAGAGGCATTTGTCATGGAAGCAAGAGCCCTATTATCAGAATCAAAATAATTTGGCAGAGCCAGGTGTGGTGGTGCACGCCTGTAATCCCAGTATTTTAAGAGGCTGAGACAAGCATATCACAGGTTCGAAGCCAGCCTCAGCACCTCAGTGAGGACTTCAGCAACTTAGTGAGACCTTGTTTCAAAATAAAATAAAAAAAAACAAAATAGGGCTGGGGGTGTAGCTCATTGGTAGGATGCCCCTGGGTTCAATCCCTAGTACCACGAAAAAAAAAATAATTGGGTAGAATGACTTATAGTGGAGCCATTCTGAGGTGTCAGGTTGCAAGTTAAGGTAGCTAGGAGCTGCTTCCATGATTCGCATTCAACATCTGAAGTCATAGTTGGCCTGTGTTATAGTTAGATGTGAAATGTCCTCTAGAGAGCTCATTTATTAATATTCAGGGTTGATATAGTTGTGTCATGAGGGTTTTAATCCCAGAAGTGGAAAAATCCATTGTAATGGACTTATCTGGGTGTGGCTGGACAAGGTGGGTCTCTGGGGATGTGGCCTTGGGGATTATATATGGTCCCTCCTTCCCACACTCCCTCTCTCTTGCTTGCAGCCTCCATGATGTAAGGAGGGCAGCCTGTTCACTCTCCTTCTCCACCTTCCCCTACCATGCCCTGAGATCCGTGGTCCTCGCCCTCACATGAACTGAACCCGAACTGTAAGAAAATAAATTTCTTTCCTCAAAGTTACGTGGTCAATCTTTTAGATTATAGCTGCAAGAATGCTAGCCGGAACAGCCTGGTATTGACTGTACCTGCTAATGGGACCTCAGGAACTGAGGAACAAGGTAGAGACTATTCTTTTGGGACAATAGGTTTCATTTGTATTTTTGCTTGAATTAAAAAAAATGATTACATAGTCTAGTTTCCTTTTCCAGGCTTATAATCTCATCCATTTGTTTATACACATGATTCTGCTACTATTCATACTGATTAAATTAACGAAATTCTAAGTGGCAATGATCATATGCAAAAGAGATGATGATGTGTTGGGAATTGTTTCTTTAACTTCACATGATTGCAATTAAGTACGACTTTCATCTCTGATGTCCTGGTCATAATCTGGGTATACCATTGCCATTATTACCCTTGGAAAGATGTACAAATGTAACTACATTTCCATATTAATTTCTGGGTTTTTTTTTTTGCGGTACCGGGGATTGAACCCAGGGGCGTTCTACCTCTGTGCTACACCCCTGGCCCTATTTTTTATCCTTTATTTTGAAACTGGGTCTCACAAAGTTGTGGAGGGCCTCACTAAGTAGAGAGAGAGAGAAAGAGAGAGAGAGAGAGAGAGAGAGAGAGAGAGCTGAGGTTGACCGCGAACCCAGATCCTCCGGTCTCTGCCTCCCAAAGTACTGGGATTACAAGCACGCACCACCATGCCTGGACTAATTTCTGGGCTTTAAAAAAGGAAAAGAAATATTGAAGTATGCTCAAAGTTTGCTTGTGTGACCATTTCTTGACTGTTGATATACCTTCTCAAAAGTATTTTAGAAATTAAATGAAGGTCTGTCATGCTTTGGAATTGCCAGAAATACCCCTTAAATATTCAGAAATCTATACATTTTTGTATTAATAGGAAACAGTTATATTTATTTTGAATGAGTGGGATTTTCTATTACAGAGGGTCCCCAAACTACTATGTTTTAACTTAATTTTTTAAACTTTGCAATGGTACAAAAGTGATATGTATTTGGTAGAAAGCTGTACTTATAATTTTGAATTTTTATCTTTTCCTGTGGTATAGTATTCTCTTGTGATTCTGGGCAGGGGCAGTGAACTACAGCTCCCAGCCAGCCACACAATCACAAAGATCAACCACGGATACTGTGCTATCCATGGTACTGCTCGACTCTGATGGTAGTATGTTAAATGTGCTAAATGCATTACTGACATACCACACTTTCACCTTATGATGGCTTTATCACAACACAGCTCCATTTCAAGTCAAGGAGCATCCATATTAGGAAATGAGGAAGGAAAACAAGTTAGTTATCAATGTAACTAACCCTCAAAGACACACAAAAGTGTATCAGAGTTAACATTTGCATGGCAAAGGTCCTCATTAATATCTAAAAGCATAGTGGGCTTTAGATCCATTATTACTTTGGCTTATTTTTGAAAATACTTCTTTTAGAAGAGATTTTTAGAGTTCTTTGGATTTTTGAGTTTGTGGTCTGAAATGAAAGCTAGTGGGAATTTTTGTGGCATATTGCCATGAAAGCGTGCAACAGATAATGTAAGTCAACTCACTTTGTAAGCTATACAGACCTTGGCTCTTTCCTGTGGACAGACATCTATAAATGATCATTTGCATATCAAGACCCTCCTGCAGCCAAATGTTATCCATCACCTGGATTATCTGCAGGACAAGCATATCTTGACGAAGATCATCCCCAGCCTGTTAAAAACAAAATTATAGACTCTAAGTTTTTCCTTGAATCTATTAAGAAGACCTAAATATGGTATATGCCATTTTTTTCCTTGAACACATTTCCAGCCCGACTTAGGGCAGTTTTTCTTGTATTACCATCACTGAAAGTACCTTATGTTTCTGGTAGCAGATCAAGGAAAACAAGAACTTCCCATTAAATGATTGCAGAAGCTTCAGCCATCAAATTAGAAGCTCTGCTTGGGATATTGTCCCTGGTAATAATCTTTCAATTCATTATCCTCATACAATTTCTCAGATTCAAAGTCTAGTGAAGAGAGTCTGAACAAATGTTTACCCAAATTACTAGCAAATATGTATTTATATATATGCTCAACTTCTTTAGCAATCAGGGAAAGGCAAATAAAAAACTACACTGAAATTTTCTCTCACTCCAATTAGAATGACCATCATCAAAGAATACAAATAACAATAAATGTTGGCGAGGATATGGGGGAAAAGGGACACTATACACTGGTAGTGGGATTGTAAATTAGTACAACCACTATGGAGTTCAGTATGAAGGATCCTCAAAAGACTAGGAATGGAACCATCATATGACCCAGCTATACCACCCCTCCATCTCTTTCCAAAAGAATTAAAGTCAGTATGCTGTAATGATATATACATAGCCATGTTTTTAGCAGTGTAATTCACAATTGCCAAATTAAGGAACCAGCCCAGGTGTCCTTCAGCAGATAAATGGATAAAGAAGATGTAGTATATAGACAGACAATGGAGTTTTATTCAACCACAATGAAGAAAAAATTATGTCATTTGCAGGAAAATGGATGGAATTGGAAAACATTCTGTTAAGTGTAATAAACCAGGCTCAGAAAGTCAAGGGCTCTATGTTTTCTCTTACATGTGAAAGTTAGAAAGAAAAAAGGAAAGAAAGGTAGATCTCATGAAAACAGAAGGGAGACTGGTAGAGTAGAGGAAAGGGACTATGGGGAGGGCAGAGGGAAGGGAAAGGGGAGGTACTAGGGAATGAAATTGACCAAATTATGTAAGTGCATGTAGAAATATGTAACAGCAAATTCCACTGTTGTGTATAATCCCGATTAAAAACAAGAGAGATCTCTTTCTAAGTGAAGATTATCTGGTATGTCATAAACTTAAGCACCGATACACAGTCAGAATAGCTAGGCTTCTTGACTAGGAGTATAAATAGCACACATATGATTCAGCAGACTGTGGGCCCAGGCTTTCTCTTATTATGAAGGCAGTTTATTTACAGAGAAAACTGTCTTTGAAAAAAATAAGAAATGATGAAGGAGTGATTTTCTAGCAGAGGTGAAGGAAATGTATTATGTCCAAAGAGAAGGATAGCTTTATGCTCTAAAACAAATAAGCAGTTTGATTCTGAAAACGCTTTCTAAATTATACATGGAACACCCTGCCGAGATGGGAGTTTGTGGGTTTTTTTTCTTCACGGAAAATACAGTGTCACGAGCCTACCAGTATTGAGGTTGCACAGGTCACAACAAAAATGTGATGGTGCTAGTCCTTATCCTTAAAAAGAGACAGTTAGAATCCACCAAAGACTCACTCTGAGACCTTGTTGAATAATTGACTAACCAGATGATTGGCAAAGTCTTACTTCTTACTTACAGCTCCCTCATTAGCCCTTTCCTACCTGTCTATAACGCTGTTACTGAATTTTTTCCTCTTTTTTTTTCTCCATGGGATTCATGATGAAGATTGAAATCGTCCCTATTTACTTTTTATTTACAAAAAAAGGAAGAAAAATATGACCCAACTTACTAAAATAAGCAAATGCTTGCAGATTTAAAAATTATGATAAATTAACTATGTTATATGAGTTCCAGCTAATTTTGATAATAATTTCATATTTAGGCCCAAAGAAAATTCTCCTCCTAAGGCCTTACGACACATTCAACTTTTTTGTGCCACTAAAAAGCGATCACACGCTTTAATTTACTGAAGCATATTCTCTTAAAATTTTCACCAAAGGATCCCTGGCTTTGAGCCAGCAATATTTGATTTACTCCCAATCGTAGTTTGGCATGTATTATAATTTCATAAAAAGGCAGGATCTAAAATAATTGTGAAACCTTGGTTTTGTTGCCAGAGGAAAATAGCTACAATCATTTCCTTTTGTGAGTAATAAATCAATAGTTCTGCTTATGGAATCAATTTGATGTTTCAGAATGGCTACTGTACCTTAAAAATAATGCTGATGTTTGTGCCAATAGGATTAGCATTGATGAAAGTAATCTTCAATGGCAAAGCATTAGATGTGAAATATGAACATGCCTAGAGAAAGAGAAGGAAAGAAAAATGGTGAGTGAAACAATCTTTCCTGAAACCATCGCCCCTCACAGAATTGGCTATGAGGACAAATCTAACACATGCATAATTTTTATACCTTAAAACAAAGAAATGCATTTATTACATTAAAAGCAAACACATTCTAGTCCACCAATCAAAGCTGTGATAGCCGTCCACTGCTATCCAAGGTTTAGCTTTCGGCAGTTTTAGTTACCTGCAGTCAAGTGTGTCCTGAAAATAAAAGGAAAATTCCAAAAATAAATAATTCTGTGAAACTGCACAACATGCAGAGTAGTGCGATTGATGAAATGTTACCTTTTTGCACTCCATCCTGCCTGGTACTTGAACCCTGCCCACTCCATCCTGCTCAGTACTTGAATTGCCTTTGTGCGGTGTATCCACCCTGTATATGCTATCCGCCTGTTAATTACTTAGCAGTCACTTGGTTATTACATAGACTGGTGCAGTAGTATGGCAGTGCCTGTGTCCAAGTCTTATTTTACTTAAAAAAGGGCCCAATATACAAAAGTGGTGATGCTGGACATTTTATTACAGTATATTGTTATTATCATTTTATTTTATTATTAGTTATTGCCATTAATCTCTCAATATGCCTAATTTATAAATTAAAATTGATGATAGGTATGTATAAGAAAAAATATAGTAGATGCAGGGCTGTGAGTTCAGGATCCAGTGGGGTCCTGGAACACATCCCCTGTAGATAAGAGCAATATTGTACTTTGAGAAACCAGCTTTTTGGCAGAGGATAAATCTTCAACTATATTTTTTCCTCACTAAGCAGTAGTGATATGTGCCAGGTATAAACTAAGAAGTATGTAGATATTGTGCTTATGCTAGTTGGTTGATAGGTAAAAGTTAAAATTTCTACTTTAAAAATTTTATTTCCTTTCGATTTTTTTTCTGCTCTGCAGCCCACTTTAAGAAAACATGGGTATGGAATTAAGAAAGATCTGAACTCAAATCTGAGCTGTGCCACCTATTGGGTATGAGACCCTGAGTAAGTTACTTAACATGTCTATAGCCCACTGTAAAGTGGAGATCACAGCACTTATGGTAACTGATGTGTGACCGAATGGATATAAAATACCTGTTGCTCTGCGGGGCACTAATCAGGGACTTTGAAAAATTATCCCATTTCTCCTTCCCTTTTTGTTCATGAATATTTTCTTTATAAAAACATCACAACATATATTTACTTTCTGCATTTCTTTAAACTACTTTTGCATTGTCTGCTTTATGATACTGACTCTTCCCCTCTCTGCTTTCCTTGCTGTTTATTTTCCTTCCATTTTCTCAGAACTGTTTGAGTGCCAAAAGGCTGCTTGTGTTTGGGCGACAAGAGAGTTCATGTTGAAAGTGAAGAGTTAAGTCGATACTAAAGAAAGGAAAGGGATTTGATGCTTTCAATTTACCAACTCGGTAAAGTATGACATCAATGCATGCTGAGGGATCAGTTTGAACGCCGTTACCTCCGAGACATCTGAAACCCATGTAAACTGAGAAGAAAGGATCTCTCTCTTAACTTGCTTGTCATCGTAAATCCAACCTAATCCCTAACCAAACACAAACCCTTGCTTACTAAATCAACTTGAGTTTTATAGTTTTATGGGCGAGGCTGCTCGTTAAACATGAATTTCTGCTGCAAGAACCAATTAATTTGAAATCATATGATCTTGTCACAGTAGAGAATTAGGAAATTCTGTAGTAGGCAAGAAAGGAGTCTCGATTAGTAGTTTTCAAGTTCTGTGCAACCAATCTGTGGGGATCTCTTTGAGGTATCTCAAGTCCAGGGAAGAGACAATGGCTGAAGGGGAGCTGACCTGAGGGCTTAGCCCCTCTTCTTAACTATCACCTAGAACTATTTTGTTTTCATTGTTTTATTTCTTGGTTTTTACATGCAGTATATTTTTTGAGAGTCATGTGAAAATATTATTTATTTATTTATTGTGGAACTGGGGATTGAACCCAGGGGCATTCTACCTCCGAGCTCCACCCCAGCCCTATTTTTTTATTCTTTATTTTGAAACAGGGTCTCACTGAGTTACGCAGCACCTCACTAAGTAGCTGAGGCTGGCCATGAACCTGCGATCTTCCTGTCTCAGCCTCCCAAGTACTGGGATTACAAGCGTGCACCACCACGCCTGGCGAAAATATTATTTATTGAACAACTCATATACACAAATCTTTACCTATAGGCTAATAGAAAGAAACACTATCTTCATCCTCAACGGGCAGACAGAAGTTAGTAGGAAAAGCCGGGCGTGGTGGCGCATGCTTGTAATCCCAGTACTTTGGGAGGTGGAGACTGGAGGATCCGGGTTCGTGGCCAGCCTCAGCTCTCTCTCTCTCTCCCTGTCTTTCTCTCTCTCTCTACTTAGTGAGGCCCTCCGCAACTTCGTGAGACCCAGTTTCAAAATAAA
>PVJS01050426.1:0-14321 GCA_004027185.1 Glis glis | reverse complement strand
CCCAGTAAAACACACACACACACACACACACACACACACACACACACACACACTTTTCAATTAGGCTGAATACCTTGAATTTAGATTATTGGTGTTGATTTTTCTTTTGCTTTTTATTAACAGATAATGGTTGTTAATGTTGGTGTTCTAAATGCCTGTTTTGAAAAATAAAAAACCATTAGCCTTATTTCAGTTCATATCATCAATTTTATTTTTTAATCTGCTTCACAAAATTTAAAAGTCTGAGAACATTGCAAATATTATATCAGATAAGAGGCTAATGTCCAAAAAATACAAGGAACTCAAACTCCTCAGTAACAAGAAAACAATTCTTTTAAAAAAAATGGGCAAAAACTAGACAGTTCTCAAAAGGAGATATATAAATGGCCAACAGATATATAAAAAATTCTTCAAACTGCTAATCATCTATTAAAAACCATAATAAGATATCATCTCATCATACATTTTAGATTGGCCATTATGAAAAAGATGAAAGGTAAGTGTTAAGGATGTACAGAAAAGGGAATCTTTATACATTGTTGGTTATACACTGTTGGTAATATTGTAAATTAATACAAGCCATTTGGAAAACAATAAACTGAAAATAGAATTACCATATGATGCAACAATCCCACTTCTGAGTGTGTACCAAAGGAATTGAAATCAGTGTATTGAAGAAATATCTGCATTCCTGTATTCATTGCAGCATTACTCACAGTAGCCAAGATATGGAAACATCTATATGCATTAACAGATTAATGGACTTTACAAGTGTGGTATAGTACATAATGCAATACTATCTGACAGGAAAATTTGACATTTCTGACAGAGAGACAAATACCATCTGATCTCACTGTGTGTGGAAGTAGAGGTAGAATGGTAGTTACTAGAATCTGCAGGGAGGAGCAGGAGTGGACATTTAGGAACAGGGAGAAATTTGTCCACATTGCAAAGTTTCAGTTAAATAGGAGGAAGCACTGATGTTCTGTTGCATAGCAGAGTAACCGTAGTTAGTAATAATGTATATTTCAAAATAACTAAAGAGTGGATTTTGAATGTTCCTTCTTACCACAGAGAAATGATTAATACTTGAGGTGATAAACATGCTACTTAGCCTGATTTGATTATTCCATCATGTATATACATGTATCAAAACATCACATTGTACCCCATAAATATATACTTGATTATTTAATTTTTTAATTAAAATTTTAAAAAATTAATTAAAACTTTAAGTCTGAGAACATACTGTTCTATATACTTACAACAAAAAAGAAATTTAATTTTCTATGTTTTTGAAGAATGTGAAATAGAGTTTATAAGTAAAATCAGTGTAACATTTCTAATGGAGGGAAAACAATTGTTATTTTAGATGAAGATCGTCTTTCTAGAAGAAAAAGTATTGTGGACACTGTATCCATTCAGGTGGATATTTTACCCAACAGCCTTCCTTCTGATGATGTGGTAAGTTGCTGCAAGTTCATGATAGAATAGTGTCTTGAGATAAACATCATTTAAAAGAAAATTTGCCATCTACATTTACAAACAACTCTGAATTATCCCCAAATAAAGTAAATTGTTAGTACAAATTAATCTCATCTAGCCGGTTTATTTATGACTTATTTTACTCTCATTGCAGCTATCTGTAAAGATATATAAACATGACATTATATGTTATTAGATTTTTTGCATTGTAATTCAGTGTAACAAAAGGAACTGTAAAACAGAACTAAGTTAATATTTTTAAGCTTGCTATTAAGTTAGTAGGCTTAGGTCCTTTTTATTTTTAAAAAATTTTGAAATGTAAATTACAGGAACAAATGAGCTTCTACACCTTCCTGTGAAGCAAATGCACACTACCTATCGATAGTAAATATGGCTCAAGCTAAGTCAGTGAACTTGGTGCTCTTTAAGGGATGTGGCTGTTTGAAACCCCATAGACTTAACGGTCTCCTCCAGTTTCCATAGAGCACAAGGATGTACCATCCCGAGTTATACAAAGAAAAAGTAGCTACTATTCTCTAGGACTTATTTTACACAAATTACCAGATATATATAAGTAAAAATGTGGAAATTCCATCCTGTCAAGTCGGTTTCCTTGTAGTTTATCCATTGTTTGCCTTCCTAGGTATTTTGTCATTTCTCATTTATACAGTATAAACAATTAAAGGAATGTCCATACAAGAAAAGGGAAGGGGTTTGTCCTGACTTCATGCTCTCGGTCTCCTTTCTCCTCTTCCCCTTTCAGTCCCTACAAGTTAATTTGTTTTCAGGAATTAAAATTACTTAGTGGTCAGATAATAGCCAATTTACATATCTTCTATACCATTCAACCTTTTCATTATATAGAATTAATCAGCTTTGTTAGGAAATTATTAAAAAATCAAGAGTATTTGAAGAGTCAGTGTTCATTTTAAAATTTAGGGCATTATGGCTGATTTAAAGTTTTTTATCAATTTACTTAAGAGAAATCATCTTCCGTAAGTTCACCTTTTTTCAAAGCTATTTTAATTTATACACTCCTTACTAGTAAGGAATATCTTGCTAAGCCTGTCTTCTAATGATAATGAATTCGCTGCTATGACTTTTGGAGGAAAGAAATGCATTCAGAGGCTCGATGTGTAGACCTCAGCTCGTCAAATCGCAGTGCATTTGATTGGCTGTTATTTTTCCACCCTCCTTTTATAAACTTTTATTTCTTTCAAAAATATGAACCTGGCACTTAAAACTGTTGAAAAGAATCAATCTATTTTTATAAAATGAAATGAAAAAATATTTGCACAAAGATGTAGGGGGAAGATTTTTTACTTGAATTTCACATTAAAAGCCCATTAAAACATGTATTAGCCAGGCGTGGTGGCGCACGCTTGTAATCCCAGTACTTTGGGAGGCGGAGACCGGAGGATCCGGGTTTGTGGCCAGCCTCAGCTCTCTCTCTTTCTCTCTCCCCCCCCCCCCTTAGTGAGGCCCTCCGCAACTTTGTGAGACCCGGTTTCAAAATAAAGTATAAAAAATAGGGCCGGGGGCGTGGCGTGGAGGTAGAACGCCCCCACGTTCAATCCCCAGTACCGCAAAAAAAAAATTTATTAACTTCTCAGATTTTGTTTCCTGTTTGCTTTAAGTCCTAAGTGTGTGACATATTTGTCTCGCATTGAACATATGAAAAGTACAATCTAGTATCGCACTTATTTAAGTATATTTGAGTTTCAAACTCAGCCATGTGGAATCTGCTCTCATATGTTAGAAATGGTTGTTCAAATACCAGAAGACAGAATAAAATTACCTCCTATGCTAAAATTACTAGTATCATAGCACAGATCAGAGAAATTCACAGCAGTTAATTCTTCACCAGTTACTGGTGAATACTTACTCAAACTTTAATAAGTGAAAACTAGTATTGAAAAAAGAAAGAATGCTTGCTTCCATGTTCTTTCTCCTGTACTATAGTTGTTTCTTAAAAATCTGAGGCTCTTATCTAAGAAAAACAGCAAGTTGTTTTTTGATTAAAGTACTAGATTGCTTCTAGGTGTAAATAGTTAACCAGCCAGAGCCTAATCTTGTATGTCTGCTCCAAATATCTAGAACAAAGCAACTGAAGATTCCCAAGTCTAATCTGACTTCAACTAGAAATGTGAACCCTCAGTAGAAAAGCTGGGGTAGTGGAACTCTTGCTGCTTGATTTCCAGCTAAAGCCTTTGTATTGCAGAGAAGCTAAGGTGCAGAGCTTGGAGTCTTTTGCTTACGTTAGTCTTGCTGCCTTAGACTTAGCAAAAGAAGCTCATGAGCTAAAATTAGGGATGACCAAAGTCCCAGGCAAGTACTCATGTATCATTTCTTAATTTTTATTCAGTGATACTATAGTAACTGTGGATATATTATTCTTTCTGAAAGTATTCTGGTGCCACAAAAAGTATTAGTGACATTTATATTATAAAAAGTATTATATGCCAGGTGTGGTGGCGCGTTCCTATAATCCTAGTACTTGGGAGCATCACAGATTTGAGAACAGCCTTAGCAACTTAGCGAGACCCTCTACAACTTTGTGAGACCCAAATAGTGTCATTTGCAGGAAAATGGATGGACCCAGAGAACATTATGTTAAGTGAGATTAGCCAGTTACAGAAAGTGAAGGGTCATATGTTTTCTCTCATATGCAGAAACTAGGGAGTAATTGGGATACCAGAGGGACTTCAGATAATGGAGGAGAAACTCGAGTGGAGCCAGGGAGGTGGTCTAGGGGAAGGGGGGATGGGGAGAGGGGATCAATGAAGGAATCACTTCTATTGATATTATGTACATATGTAAGAATATCGGTGTCAATCTCAAAACCCTTTATGGGGAAGGGGGGAGGATGGGGAGGGAGCAGGGGGAAGCCCACCAAGTGCTGTGTGCATGTATGTCACTATCACTATGAACTACATTATGATGTGAGGTTATAATGCACCGATAAAAGTATAAAAAATCAGTTGATTTCGTATCTTCTGCATATTTCAAAGAAAAAGATACTTGAACACCCAAATTATGGAAAATAAAAACTTGGTGGTTGCTCTTAGAAATCCATAATATACTTATTTTAAGATATGATCAACTATACTCATTGAACATTTGCCAAAGTAGTGATTCTTATTTTCAAACTATTTAAAATCTTAGATTATTTCATTTTTTATTTGTAAACTATAGGAAGTTTACAAAACAACTTACAGAAAGTACCCAAACTCTGGAGGGCTATGGAGTACTTAGTTCTTCTTTACCACATAGCTAAAGGTGTATTTATGTATAATCTCAGCCTTGGCTATTTCGAAGCGCTGTTCACTTACGAAGCGCATTTCAGTCAGGGGGACTCCAGTTTTGCTGTGCATGGCATTCTGGAGACTGCGTTCTGCGATTCAGGGTGGCTGGTTGCTGAGGCCCTGCAGATTCTGCCAGTCTGATGCAAGTCTGTGAATTGTTTGGGGGAATACTGCAATAGGCCACTATGGTAGCCAACGAAAAAGTGAAGACTACTTCATATTTGGAGGATAGTCACAAATCAAGCCAACACAAAGAAGAAAAATAGTTGTGGAAGTTCCTAGATGACTTGTAGTAGGAGGAAGATATTATTTATATTGACTCTTCTTAACTATTTTACATAAAATGTCATTTTCTAGGTTAGTAACACTGAAGAAATCACCTTTGAAGCATTGAAGAAAGCAATTGGTAAGACACTACTGTGTACTTGTTAGCTCTGCTGATATTTAATTCATGTTTATTTTGGTGCTTTTTTAGATGCCAGAATAATAGAGACAGCGTGACCAAAAAAAAAAATCTAAAGAACTCTTCTCTATATAAATATATATTTAAATTCAGTTTTAGGCTATTAAAATTTCCTTGTCTCATCTTCTCTGTATTCTTAAACAAGCAAACACAGTTATATCAGTGGAATAAAAAGATAGACATTTGTTATTTTACTGTTTCACACACTTTAGCAAGACCATACATGTATTAGCTTCAGATAAAAAAAAAATCCCTTTTCAAGTTGTGGTAAGGTTCAGACTGTGGAATTCCAAATGACCCCATCTGTATTTCAACTATTCCACTCAATGTCAGGATTCAGTTTAGCAAATATTAGTACTTCATATGTACAGGAACACAGTTATAAGTTAAAGAGTCATTCTTTAGGAAAGACCTTAGAGTTGTTTCGCTTGTAAGAAGTTACCATTCTCCCTCTCCCCCCTCCTTTCTCTCTCCTTCCCTCTCTGTAAGAGAGACAGAGGTACTCTATGAAAGAGGGCCTTGGAACTTTAACTCTTAGTTTTTTTAATTTTTTAGTATGTTATATTTTTTAGCCTTAAATGAGATATTTTAGGACTATTATGCTTTTTGCTTTTTTCCTTATAAAAGTAGCCCTTTAAATATAATGCCTTTGTTTTTGGTTTATAGATCATTAATTCTTATGGTCATTGGCAGGATTTTGTGAAACTGTATGTTCCTTTTGACGGGTCTGTGTTAATACTTATGTAGATACCAATGGAATGGAAGAACAGGAAAAGGAAAAGAGACGTCTGGTGATAGAGAAATTCCAGAAAGCACCTTTTGAAGAAATAGCAGCACAGTGTGAATCCAAAGTGAGTGAGCAAATGGTGAAAGTGGTGGGGCAGTGAGGCTTTGTGGGAACTCTCTCCTGGTAAATGGAGAGCCCCACGCTTTGACAGATCAACCACACAGGGGAAGCTGTCGGATGGGTCCATGGACTGAAGGCTCAGGCACAGACCTGACTGACTCTCCATGTGATGTGAGTTGGTGGAAATGGCAGGTCCCAAACTAGAGCTCAGGGACTGTTGTGGCTTGGATACTTTTGTTTGTTTGTTTGTTTGTTTGCAGTGGTTTTCAGTGATTTTTGCTTTGGTTATTTTATGTGTTTGTCAGTTTGTTTTTAGCAGTGAGACTAGGGAAGGAAAAAATAAGAAATTACATTAAATTCCAATAGATGAGACAGATCAAACCAAATCATGAAAACTTTTTGTACTATCAGCCTAATAGCTACAGCTATGCTTTGTCCTTTAATTACATTTGTATTATTAGGTATTTGGAAAATTATAAATCCATTTTTAACTTTTTTTTCCTCCTCCTTTGCAGGCAAATTTGCTTCATGACAGACTTGCTCAAATATTGGAACTCACCATACGGTAAGGGCTTTGTTATTACAACAGTGACAACAAAATAGAAACTCCTAGACCCCTATGAATTTGTGGCTGAGTATGTTTAAGTAATTGTACTTTTCTTTGAGGACAAACGAGATCACAAAGGTGACCTTTTGTTAGGGTAGTCATTCTATTTACTAGATGCAGTCTGATACCATGTCCTGTTCCCTGGTCTTCTAGCTTTTCTAGCTCCTCTTTTACAACATTCATTCCTTCATGATAGAAGCCCCTCATTCTGATACTGTATTTAACCAGAAAATTGTTTTTATTTAACCATTTTGACCTGTGGTTTAATGTGGCTCCACCTCATAATGGTTTTCTGGGGCAGTGATGATTCTGCCTGTGCATATGTCTGCTTAAATTACTGAATTTCCTTTAGCTTCCTTAGTTTGAGTTCTGTTATGAGTTATGCTCCAAAACATACAGTGTCTAGGATACTTTGGTCATTCTGTTTCTATTCATTATTAAAAGTAACGGAGCACCTGAAGAGGGGGAGTCAAGCTCAAGGGTCTCTGCCAAGAAAGAACTTCTGCGCGGTCTTAGATTGCTTCAGTGTGGAGATCGGCCTTTGTGTAAGGTGGTCCAGCAGAGCAGCCACACATACCACTGTGCTTCTAGAAGTTTGTTCTACATCAGCTGTATCTTTTGTATTTTTAACTTGATTAAATCTGTTTCGCTTCAACCCTTGTATCTTATAGATGTGTTAGATGGAAGAGACTGGTTGACTTGGTTTTTTATTTCAGCTTATTTTCTGCTTTCAAATAAATGCAGGGCATGTTTTCGTCAGGATCACTTTATTTCTGTGCGCTTCCCCACTGTTTCTACCACCCCTACTAAGTAGAGAATCACTTATTTACAAAATTTCAGAACGAGAATTGGATGAATAGGCAATATGCCATAGACCTAGTTATCAGAGAAAATTGGCGAGTGAGGACATTTGCTTCTTGATGTCTTACTAGCTGTAATACCAATTATCTACTGTGTACTTGATCTTTATGTCTGTTATTTCTGCTAATCTTCATCACAGCCCCGAAAGGTAGGTAGACTCTAGCCTTTTCATTTTGCAGGTGAAGGTATCAAGGCTAGAGTAACTTGCTGATGGTCATGCAGCTACAAATGGCGAAGTCAAACGAAATCCATAACCCATGTTCTTACACGAGTGTTGCTTGCGATCACCATGTTGTTTTTAGTCACACCAACATTTTGCGGATTTAACTTTTTCTTTTATCTTTTCTTTCTTTTTTTTGATGGTACTGGGAATTGAACCCAGGGGCGTTCTACCTCAGCAACGTAGAGACCCTGTTTAAATAATAATAATATTTAATATTTTAAACTAAGTATTATGACTCTGTTTTGTTGATACTACAGCTACCACTTAGCATTTATTGAATGCTTACTACTAATAATTAACATTTATTGACACTTACAATGTACTAGACACTATGCTAAGTATATCATTTCACTTACTATTTACAGTAAAACTAAAAAGTATATAGTAATTGTTCTCATTCACAAGTGTATAGTAGGTGCTTAGAATTAAGTAACCTACCCAAGGCCACCGCATTAGGAAGTCATAATTCCGGGATAGCTAACATGACACAGAGAAGCTAAACTAAAGGCACATTATGTGCCTGTAGAGTTTTTAGTCCTGTCTGAGACATTTACTCTTGTTAATTTGCACCTCCCTAACCAGCTAGAGGAAAAAGTCTGTGCTCTCTGAAAAATAAATCAAACAACTGCTGTTCTTTCATCCCCTGTCTCCTGGGCACAGGAAAAAAATCATATGACAAATCATATGATAAAGATGAGTTTCCTAAATTGATAAGAGATTTGTCTCTTATCTGGGTAGGAATACAGGGAATGGACTCAAATGGACAGTTTACATATTCAAAAAATTATGAGGAAAGGCTGGGGGTGTAGGTCAGTGGTAGCATGCCACTAGGTTCAGTTCCCAGCAGGAGGAATGCAAAGAAGCAGTAAAGTAAGTACAGTGAGATTAAGTAGCATTAAAGGGGACCCAGTAGAAAAGGTCCTTAAAACAATACCTGTGCACATAGTCAGAGTTCAGAAGAAAAGATACATGTATTTTAGTAGAGAAATGTGTGTAGAGTTGCTTATTCTTACTGTCGTCTCCTGCTTCTTTGCATTATTATAACTTCAAATGTTAACATTCCTGGCCAGCACCTAACCATGTTACCTCTGCCATTCAAGAGTCTTACTTTGGCCGGGTGTGGTGGCGCACGCTTGTAATCCCAGTACTTTGGGAGGCGGAGACCGGAGGATCCAGGTTCGCGGACAGCCTCAGCTCTTGCTCGCTCTCTCTCTCTCTCCTTAGTGAGGCCCTCCGCAACCTCGTGAGACCCGGTTTCAAAATAAAGCATAAAAAATAGGGCCGGGGGCGTAGCGTGGAGGTAGAATGCCTCTGCGTTCAATCCCCGGTACCGCAAAAAAAAAAAAAAAAAAAAAAAGAGTCTTACTTTGCTGTTTGCAGATAGTAGACGGAATTCTCTATGAAATGAATAGTTTTAAATACACCTGTTGACCATGCCATGTTCTTCTTTTGCAGTCCTCCTCCCAGTCCATCAGGAACACTGACCATTACTTCTGGGCATGCCCAGTACCAGTCCATCCCAGTCTATGAGATGAAGTTTCCAGATCTGTGTGTGTACTGAGTGGCTCACGAAGACCTCAGCATAGGACTTTAAAGCCAAAATGTCAAAACCACGCTGTTTTCAGGGTTTGCTTAATGCATATTAACATACTTCTTAAAAATGAAGATGGAATTTATCTTTAACCAAATACTTGGCATACCATATTAGAAATTTGGGAACCATATATGATTTAGAGTACTTTTAGAAATAGATTTGTGCCATGTCAGTTTGTTTTGAGGTTCCTGTTGGCTTTTAAAGTTGAATATGTATTGGTCTCATATTATTCCATTGTTAAACAGTGTATTTTAAACTTTTCACAAACATGTAATTTTTTAAAAAAAATTGAAAATGTATGAAGTGTCTATTGTATTTCTTAAATGTCTGCACAATTGCTCAGAAATAGAATTGCTTTTATTTTAGTTATTTGCAAAAGTAAATATATTTCTAATACTGGGGTTGCGAAATTGTCATGTGGCTTTCTGTCCCCATGCTTGAGATAAGTAGTGATACACTGTAATGATGCGTGGTAGGCATTCTTCTACGTGTTTACAGTAATACGACATTTATTGAATAGTGTTCCTAGATTACAACCCTAAAAATCGCCATACTTTAAAATAAAATGTCTAGTTCTTGTAATACTGTGTTTTCTGCCCAGAGTTTGACCACTTGAGAGGCTTAAGAGCTTACTCTTGCAGTACCGAACTGTGCAATATTTTTACATCATAAGATGTTTATTATTAGTTTATAAGTCGTGCTTTAAAACTAAAGTAGTATTTTGCTGTGGTTTCATTAATTAAATGAAGCATATATATATATTTAGTATAGAAAAGAAAGACATTTAAAACAGCTACTAGTTCACCTGTGAGGAGTCTACATTTCAATTTCTGTTAAGAGCAGATTAATTTATATTTTTATATTGAGCATTGTTGGCTTTTTTTGTGTGTGTGTGGTACCGAGGATTGAACCCAGGGGCGTTCTACCTCCGAGGTACACTCCCAGCCCTATTTTTTATTCTTTATTTTGAAACCGGGTCTCACGAAGTTGCGGAGGGCCTCACTAAGTAGCTGAGGCTGGCCGCGAACCCGTATCCTCCGGTCTCTGCCTCCCAAGTACTGGGATTACAAGCATGCGCCACCATGCCAGGCTAGCATTGTTTTAAATCTTTGTAGTCAAAAAAATTCTTCAAATGATTTTTAATTTGTAAGATTTGAACAAAAACTCATATGTATCTCTATTTAGGGTTAGTTAATTATATTCAAAACTAATATCTGTGTTTTAGTGTGCTGAGGTTTGTCAATGAAAGCTGCTTTTGATTTCAGCTACTGAGGCCACACAGGCACTCTGCCTCGATGCATTTTAGTGAATTCCATTACATGATAAAAATGAACAACTTTCTTTGCAATTCTTAGAAAATTCTCTTAGGACATTTTCATAAAATTACCTATTCCTAGTTCTGCCTTTTCAGATTCAGTGTCTTTTACATAAAACAATATACATATCAAAAATTGTAGGTCAAAAAAGAATTTGGATTTGGCTTTTTTGTTTTTGTTTGAAAAATGTCAGTGAAGCTTTGGATGTTCTGTGTTTATGATTGTTCGGACTCTTAGTACAAATGGAAAAAAATTAAGGAAATGATAATACAACAAGCATACACACAAATTTTTGAATATTTAAACCAAAGGGCAACATCTTGAAAAAGCGTCTAGTCCTTTGCACCTATCAGATGACTCCGAGACATCCTGGGCTATTGATAACAGGTAGAGAAAGGAGACCCGCTTTCAGAGAGGCAGTGCAGTCACCCCCGGGGACAACTGGCCCTCACAGCTGTCACTGCAGCTTTCCTCCTGCCAGGCATGGTGTGTCAATCATTCATAAGCCAAGCTTTATGTTTTCTTAAGTTTTCTTTTTTTCTGTATTTTTAAGGAAGGATATTAGTTTTTGTGCATTTAATCTAAGCAGGGGGACATGCAAAAACAATCATCATCCACTTGGATGTCATTTTATAAATTAACACTGTGTGCTTTTGTATGGAAATATATATATATATATATATAATTTAGTAGGATAAGAGAAGAGATATAAATTTGCACTCAGGCAAAACACAAACTTTGCTCTACAAAATTTCGTGTTTCTGGGTGGTTTAAAAATGCATGTATTGCATGTAAAGGAAAACTATTGCAATTAGTTTAGCATACCTTTCCCTTGGTCTTTGTAAACTGTTGATTTGAGTTTTCTGAAAGGAGAGTCATTGTTTTTGTTATTACTTAAAATCACAGTAGACTTCTATGCATCCTAGACCCAGTAGGCTGAGCTGGTCTTGTTGGCAAGGATTCTCAAAAATGTATCTTTTCTCTGGCTGGCCTTTCCATCTCTGTGGGGACTAGGCATGAGCACTGCACTGTAGCTAGTTCAGATACTGAGACTTTAGGATTTGTTGAAGTTCATTGTATTCCTATGTTTTGGTAGATATATAAAACTCGTAATAAATTGTTAATCGTTCTCTTTTTACTGTAGAAAGTTGCTTATATCATTCTTTTGTGTGACATCAAACAGTTACCTTTTAAATGTTCCTCCTATACTTGTGTTGCCTATGGCTGCTTATATAGAGTTTGATTGGATTTCACCTGAAAACACACACACACACACACACACACACACACACACACACACACACTTTCTTAATACTTCTGAACTCATTGTCTTTCACAGCGATACCACTCTTTACCAGCAGTTAACTTCCATTCCTCAAAATATTGTTTCTTTATATCTGAAGATGGAACTCATTTTTTATTCATGCTAAAATATGTGTTACATATAATGAAATAAAATTTTTAAATGTAAAAATTCACTGTGCAATCATATGTAAGCAATAAAACAAAATTGAATTACTTGTGTATAATTCTGAAGGATTGAATGTTCTTGGGTATTGAGCTGTTACCCAAGGCCTCCTGTGCCTTAGTCTCAGAGACGTCTTATGCCAGAATGCGGGAAGCATAGGTCAGAGTGTGTGGAACTGGTTCTCACAGCAGCAAGAAGTAAGAATTAGAGGACATGGAGTCAGGCAAAAGATGTCCAAGATTGCACCACCTTGTCTGGCAGACATTTAAGAACACGACAAAATCTAGGGGCATGTGAGTTCCCATTTCCCATTTCCCCCATCCTGCTTAATGGTTTGGGCCCTAATGACCTCTTGGACTAGTCTTTCATTGCCCCCTTGTTTTTCTCATCTTACTCTAACTGCTAAGAGATTATGTCTTTATACTTGTGGAATTCCCGTTTCAAGAAGCCAAAGAGCTGAAGGAATCTTAGAGTCAGGTTTGTTCAAAGCTTGTATTCGACAGTCAAGATCATTGGAAGACAGAGTTAAAGCTGACATACTCAGTGCCTGCTCCCAACTGGGGTCTCCAGACTAAACTTAATAGCGCTTTGACTATGACATGAACTTTAGTATATGTGAAAATTAGGAGTGCCATTCTATACTTCTAATGTAACAAATATAAACAGTGATCTCAAATGTCATTATAAGTCATATAAATGAATAAAGAAATTGAAATTAGGGATATAAGACCTTTAGCTCAGTCCAGTTTAACCTCCATTTTAAAACTTACAGCTTTATTTTGATAGATTTCACATACTATAAACTTCACCCTTCTAAAGTGTACAATTCAGTAGCTTTTAAATATATTCAAGAAGTTAAGCATTGATCCTGTCAACCACTAGTCAACCTTCTATATGTACAGGTTTGCCTATTCTAAACATTTCCCATAAATGGGATCTTGCAATATGTAACCTTTTGTGTCTGGTTTCATTCACTTAGCATGTTTTCAAAGTTCATGTTGTGGCATGTATCAGAACTATATTACTTTTTATGGCCAAATAATACTCCATTGTTTGTATATAGTACATTTTATCCATTTATCAGTTGATGAACATGTGGGCTGTTTCTACTTTTGTCTGTTATAATGTTTATAAGTTTGTGGACATGTTTTCGTTTCTTGGGATTATATTAAATAGTAGGAATGTTTGTGTAAATTTCTGAGGACATGCTAGGCTATTTTCCAAAATAACTGCACCATTTCCTATCAGCAGTTTAGAAGAGTTCCAAATTCTCCACATCCTTGTCAACATTTCTTTTTATCTTTTTTTATTAAGGCCAGTCTAGTTGGTGTGAAGTGCTACCTCATTTTGATTTGTATTTCCCCAATGACCAATGATGTCGAACATCTTTCCACGTGCTTATTGGTCGTTTGCATATCCTCTTGGAAGAAAATCTATTCAGATCTTTCCCCATTTTTAATGGGGTTGTCTTACTGTTTTATATAGCCTCTTAATGAAAATAGGCAGCACTTACCTCTTGTCCCCAGTCTCTGTTCTTTCCACAATTATTTATTATTATTATTATTCTTTTTTACTTTGCTGTCAGATTGGTCTTCCTGAAGCATAGGAAGCAGAAGGACTTTCCTATACAACGTAAAACTCAAACTCCTTTGCCTGACATTATGAGGCTGTCGTCGTCTAACTCCAGCCTTCTGTTTCCCGGCGAAGTAACACTCACACAAGCCATGTTTTGGATGTGGTGAATTTAAGGTGCTTATGGGGCATCCAAGCGACATTAACCAGTGGAAAGTTAAATATTGAGGCTTGGAATTCAGAGACTTAATAGTGCTTTGGATGTCAGAAAGCATATAGAAAGTACTGGAAGCAGAACGAATGAGTAAAGAGGGGGGTATGACTTGTGAAGAGCTGTTGACTCCAACAGACCCGGGAACACACGACTTCAGGAAAAGGGTCGGCTGCCGGGCGTGGTGGTGCACACTTGTAATCCCAGTACTTTGGGAGGTGGAGACTGGAGGATCTGGGTTCATGGCCAGCCTCAGCATTCTCTCTCTCTCTCTCTCTCTCTCTCTCTCTCTCACTGTCTCTCTCTTTCTCTCTCTCTCCTTAGTGAGGCCCTCCGCAACTTTGTGAGACCCGGTTTCAAAATAAAGTA
>PVJS01050425.1:0-14322 GCA_004027185.1 Glis glis | reverse complement strand
AGTATAAAAAATAGGGCCGGGGGCATAGTGCGGAGGTAGAACGCCCCTGCGTTCAATCTCCGGTTCTGCAAAAAAAAAAAAAAAAAAGAATAAAAAATCGGGCTGGGGGTGGGTTCAATCCACAGTGCCAAAGAAAAACCCCAAAATATAAATTATTTACATAGGTGTAACATAATAAAACAAATAGATTAGAAAATAGAGAAAGTAGGTGAGTTAAACCTAGTGGTTCCCCACTGGGCTGATTTTGCCTCCCAGACATTTGACAATATCTGGAGACCACCGAGCAATCAACCAACTTCCCTTTCCTCCCCTCCCCTTCCCTCCCCTCCCCTCCCCTCCCCTCCCCTCCCATCCATTCCTTCCTTCCTTCCTTCCTTCCTTCCATTTTATTTCACTACTGGAGATTGAACCTAGGGGTGCTCTACCCCTGAGCTACACCTCCAGGCCTTTCTATTTTTTATCTTGAGACAAGGTCTTGCTAGGTAGCCCAGATGGGCCTTGAACTTGCAGTCCTTCTGTCTTGGCCTCCTGCAATGCTGGGATCACAGGTGTGTGTCACCATGCTGGGCTCCTGGAGACATTTCTGATTGTACAACTGGGTGGGGGTGTTAACTGGCATCTGTAGGGTAGAGGTTAGGGGTGCTGCTCAGCGTCTTACATGTGCAGGACACATCCCACCACAAGGAATGATCCAGCACTGAATGCCAACGGTGCTGAGGCTGAACCCCCAGTAGCAGTAATCTCACCCTAACACGGTGAGAATCCCACCTCTAAGCGTGTTATCATGTTAGTGTATTTCCTTTCATTATTTTATATGTGCATTCTACATAATTGTGTGCATAGGTTTCGTATTTAGATCTCTTCATTAAGTAGTACATGTATCCTAATTAAAAGGGTCATTGTATAATCTTCAAGTTTTTTGCCACCCATGTTTCTTTCCTGTACTACAAATATTCTAATTTCTGCTTTTATGAATGATGTATAATGAACAATTGTGTGCATTTGACTTTTCTGAATTTCCAAGTATTTCTTAAGGGTAGGTTTTACAAGTATTCATATTATTTTTGAGGAAGCAGTAATTCTTTTAATGGTTCTTGGCAAATGTTTCCAAGTTCCTTCCCAAAGGCATGGTACTAATTTCACAGTATCATCGGCAATACATAGATTTCCTGTTTGCCTGTGTTCTTGCCAATGTAAAGCATGAAGTTTCTGGGAGGGGGAGACCTTATTTTTTGGCTGATTCTATAGGCAGAAAGAGGTATGATTTTAGCTGGGCATGATGGTACACATCTGTAATCCCAGCACTTGGGAGTCTGTGACAGGAGGATCTCAGGTTTGAGACCAGCCTTGGCAACTTAGCAAGACCCTGTTTCATAATAAAAAAGAAATAGGGCTGAGGGTGTAGTTCAGAGGTAGAATGCCCCTGGGTTCAATCCCCAGTAACCCGCCCCCCATGCACATACATGTGGTTTTGCTTTTTTTTCTGTAGGAAAACGTCATATTTATGATTTTCATCAGAATTCTCAGAAGTTATTATAAATCCATATCTTTTTGTTCAACGAGGGTTAGTGTGAGAATCATTCCAGAACAATGGAATGATACCCCTGTTAATACAAAACATTTATTAAGAAAATAAGTGGTAGTTTCAACTTTCTTGGAAGACTTTTAAAAGAACCAGAATCATTGAAAGCCTCATGGAAAATCCTGGAAAATTCTAAGAACAAAAGTAAAATTGTTTTTGGTGAAACCATTCAAGTTCCAATTAAAATATATGTAGGAGCCAGGCATGGTGGTGCACATGCCTATAATCCTGGTACTTGGGAGGCTGAGACAGGAGGATCACAGGTACGTGACTAGCCTTGGCAACGTAGTGAGACTCTCAACCTAGTGAGACCCTGTTTCAAAATAAAAAATAAAAAGGGCTGGGGGTATAGCTTGGAGGCAGAATACCCCTGGGTTTAATCCCCAGCACCAAAAAAAAAATATATATATATATATGTATACGTATACATTTATTTAAGTATAAGTTAGGACTCTATTGCTCTTCCTTATTTTTGATGAGTTCTTAGTGCCATTTATGGGCACTTAGCCCTCTTCAGCATTTCATATACATAGTATAGGTTTGTTTGGCACAGCACGGTCAATAAATATGTATTTAGTTTAAATGAATACATTTGCGCCCACACTATGGGGCATAGAGTATAATTTTCTACTGCAATGATGACAGAGAGTTATAATTGAGTGTTATCTTTTAATGTATTATCAGTCTGGGTTACAATTTATTTGACACTGAAGCCCCGATCAGAAACATCCCCCCCACCATGATACCACTTTTACAGTGGAAGGCCTGTTTCATGGAACAGCAATTTGTCTGAGAATAGGGTTTCTGGAAACTCCTTCTTGTTACCAGCATTCATTTTCTCATACATTTGCTAATAGAATTACAGATAGGAGGGGGTACGGAAAAAATGATGTCTCTGAATTTTGAAGACTTGGTCCTTTTCAGAATAGAACATTGCGATTGTTTCATATTGTGTTTTCTAAGCGTGTGTGTGTGTGTGTGTGTGTGTGTGTGTGTGTGTGTGTGTAAGTGACGGTCTTACTTTCCCAGTTCTTTTATCATCTTAGGTCACTTGTCTTGGTATGGGTTTGCGGAAGTGAATGCCTGCACTAGGGTTCTGAGGACTCTGCCCTCTGTCTTCCCTGACTTTTAAAGCCCGTTTCCTGTAGAGTAGCATCCTTTGGAATCATGAAGGAGTTTTGCTGTGCTCAGGATTAGATTTGCTGACCCAGATCTGGTTACGGTGCAGTTTGCCGTCCAGTTGGGACTGCCTGCAAGGCCACGCTGTTCCTGGCAAATGCCGGGTGTGGGTTACTCCCTTCCTTTCCTTGTTTTATGTTGTTCGGGAGAAC
This sequence comes from Glis glis, assembly GCA_004027185.1. Classification (NCBI taxonomy): domain Eukaryota; kingdom Metazoa; phylum Chordata; class Mammalia; order Rodentia; family Gliridae; genus Glis; species Glis glis. The sequence goes on along the minus strand of PVJS01050425.1, from coordinate 11,409 downwards.
TTTTACTATTTTCTGGCTCAGCCCATCTACCTAGAATTTAAGAATAGGAAAGAGAGCTGGGCACGATGGCGCACGTCTATAATCCCAGTACTTAGGAGGCAGAGACAGGAGGATCACAGGTTCGAGACCAGCCTCAGCAATTTAGCGAGACTCTGTTTCAAAATAAAAAATAAAATAGATCAAAAGGTATAGCTCAGAGGTAGAATGCCTCTGGGTTCAATTCCCAGTACCACAAAAAAACCAAAAAAACCCCAAAAAACAAAAACAAAAGAGAGGCTTGAATCAAGTACTCAAATTGCTCTGACAGTTTTATATTTGCTGTAGAAGTTATTTCAGGGCAGTACTCTGGGGTCATTTCATGGGGATCGGGTGCCTGTCTTAACTTTCCACCTGGAGTCTGTTGGTTCATGACCCACCAACACGCATGTGGGCTGGTTTTGTTTATGTGAGTTGATAACGCGTTGCCCTTCTCTAGATATTTGTAATATGAAGCTCCAAGTTTTATTCCTTCCCCTCTTGCATCATCACTAAACTTCTAATGTTGTTTTGTAAAAAATACTTTAAACAATTAAGATTAATGCATTCTCTTGACAGAAAATTCCAGCAGTCTATAGAAGGGCGCACCTTTCCCCCTTTCCTGCGCCCCTCGTGCATTTTGCAGATGTAAGCACTCCTGGGGTCTCTTGTGTGTTGCTTCTGCCTCTGTCTTGCTTTCTCTTTTCGTTTTTAACTTCCCGTCACACCGACCTCTAGTTTTGAAACTTGCTTTGGTTCAGTAACAATATAAATCTTAGACCTTTTTCCACATCAGCGCCTGGAGACAGGACTTACTTTGCCATCATTTTGTAGTGTTTTGTTATATGAAATGATTTATGTTATCACTTCCTTATTGGTGGGCAGTGAAATTACATACCATGTTCTTCCTTTTTATTTATTTATTTATTTACTTATATTTTATTCTTTTATGGTGCTCAGGATTGAACCCAGAGGGCATTCTACCTCCAAGCTATCCTCCCATCCTTATTTTATTTATAAATAGGGCCTCGCTAAGTTGCTGAGGCTGGTGTCCAACCTGAGATCCTCCTGTCTCAGCCTCCCAAGTATTGGAATTACAGGTGCGGGCCACCCTGTCCGGCTGCGTTCTTCCTTTTTAAATGAAGCTGCCGTGAGTATATTCAGGCTGCCTGGGTTCCACTGCTGGCTCTGGCAGCTGTTAGCTCTTTCACTCCAAAAGAGCTGCTTTACACAAGGTTCCCCTCTGTGGATTATGGGTAATGCCTACTTCACAGGACGGGTATGCGGAACAGAATAGCTAATGCATATACGATGCCCTAGGAATAGCGCCTGGGACGTAGTGTTCCACAGTCATTCGCTGTAGCTCTCTGGCTGCCTTTGTCTTTGCACACTGGAGAGTATGTCAGTCCAAAAAAAAAAAAAAATTCCTAAAAGCAGAACTCCTGGATTGTCAGTTCAAAATGTGCAATTCAAATTTTGACAGTATTCTCAGTTGCCCTATACAAATATTGCACCAAGTTATTCTTCTACTAGTAATTAAACTCTTGATCTCTAAAACACAAAGTGGGTTTTCAGCATAAGGCTTGCAAGCATGTTCCTTCATTACTTCCTCCTCCTTATCTCTCTTTACCTTTGACCTTAGGACATAAGGACATGTCTTATGAAATACTGGTGTGAACATAAGGGTTCTCTCCTCTGGAAGAACTGGGGAAGATGTGTAGAGATCCTCAATGGTCTTTCCTCCGTGCTTGAAATTTTCTCCCTTGTTTCAATACAATGTCCTTTACTGAGCGCGTAAAGGTTACTTCATGTGTGTTTAATGTTGCTTGATATTTGCATACGGGCGGGTATATCCTGCTTGGTGAACAGTGTTGAAAGCGACCTGGATGATTGACATCGGCTTGTAATAAAAGAGGAAAATATTCCTAGATCAATTTTCCTTTTCACTGGGTCGGGTTAGAGGGCAGAGACATGTGAAAAGCTAGCCTACAGTTAGGTGTGCTGTCTTGATGAACAATAGCTTAGCAGCTGCGTGGGCAGAACAACTGAGGTTTCTTTATGCAGTGCCTGGTGAGACAGGATCTGTCACAGGGCCAGGTCATGTCTAATAGCTGGCCATCCCACTGCAGAAGAAAACTGGAAGGCGAGAGAGAAGTGTGTGGGAGGCAGCCCAGGGCTCTTGGCAAAGCCACGGCACCGGCATCCTGGGAGACCTTCTGTATGCTGGAGTTGGAGATACCTCTTTTCGTAGGGACTCCTGACAGCTCAGGAAAAACCTTGCATCGTGACCTTCCTGCAAGGTGAAGGGTCATTGGGAAAGCGACTTCTAGCTGAGAACAACAGAGCCTGGAGGCTTAGCAGCTTCTTACATTATAATCATCCTCAGCAACTCTCCAAAGAGAAGTTTGTGCTAGAATCTAAACCATGAGGCTCCCAGCAGAATTCCTGCCCGGTCCCCATGGGAACCCCCTGCCATTCATTGCACAGCTTGTTGAGAAGGAACCCCAGGAGTAGGGCAGAGATGGGCAGGAAGCTAGAGGAAGCCACCACACAGCAATCAGTGTGTGGCCAGCCTGTGGGGAGGTCTTCCAGAGCGCCAGCATGTCTCCTTGGACAAGAGCGCTTGCTCTCATGTTGCTCAGCCTTAGTTGTGGTGCCCAGGCTCTGTCTGCCACTGTCCCTACTCTAAGATCTCTAAACCTTTGTCTCCTCATTGGCCGCCTCCTGTCATGGTGTGGAGTGACCATCCCTTTTTGATATAGGTAACTCAGGTTTAAGAGAATGAAGCAGAAAACTTGTGTCTGAGCATGGGGGTGGGGCATGGAGTGGGGACAGGGTAGGCACATTTACCTAGACCCCTGGACCTGGCTAAAGACCCCCAACCCTAACTTCCCTGACAGTGCTGTGACATAATGAGGATATGGGGGTGGGGAATGGGGGGAGAGGTGCCATCTTTAGCTTTTTTCATAGAATCATTGTTTTGTAGATATAAGGAATTTCAGAGACTGATTGGACCTTAGAGGTATTTGAGTCAGTTGATATTTATCTCTTATTGGTTACAGTTTTCTTGGAGAATTTGGAGAAAGCAATAGCTGTTTCCCTAGAAAAATGTACATACAGAAAAATGTGCATGCAAGCTAAGGGGGTTCAGAAGCCTCTGAGGGTCTGCAGAGCTGCACTGTGGGGCAGCTGCAGCGACCTGCACACCAAGACCTGAGGTCGTGGTGGGGGTGGGGGAATTTAACCAGGGATGTGTCGTTGGAGCCAGTACATTGGTCTGCAGAGCCCTGTCTTGCCTGTTCTCCTTTGCTTCAGTGGAGAGGGTAATGGCATTTTTTGTTTGTTTGTTTAATTTGGAGACCTGGGAGTAACAACCAAAGCCCATTTTATCTATAGTGTTGTCAAATGGAGGATATTCCTTGGAAAGAAACACATAAAGATGTGGAAGGAAAAAGGTGTGGGGAATAGTGAGTGTGTAGACATTCATGGTAAAAGGCTTGTTCAAACCATTAATGTGAACATCCTGATTTTATTTAAGAAAGAGTCGGGGATGTGGCTCAGTGGTAGAGTGCTTACCTCGCATGCGTGAGACCTTGGCTTCAATTCCCCAGCGCTGTAAAAAAATTATTGCTGGGCATAGTGGCTCACGCCTATAATCTCAGTACTTGGAAGGATGAGACAGGAGGATCACAGGTTCGAGGCCAGCCTCAGCGACTTAGCAAGACCCTGTTTCAAAATAAAAAGTAAAAAGGGCTGGGGATGTAGCTCTGAGGTAGAATGTCCCTGGGTTCAATCCCTAGTACCACATACACACACAAAAAAGAGCATCATGCATTACAGTCATCTTAAACAGGTGACACCTTCCCATCAGCTTGTAGCCATGGTACCGACCAGAGATAAATGCTACTTTTCGTCATGTCTTCCCCGTGACATTCATCAGAAGAGTCTGTGCCTAGAAGGGGCTTAGGTAAATATCTGTGGGGTGGAGCTCACTTACAAGACTAGCATGCAGGAGAGGGAAGAGAGCTGTTGTGTGGCTTGCTGGGGGCTGTGCCTCAGTGACGGCAGATCTGGGAGCCCCTCCCTGCGGCACGGTATACACGAGAAACATTGTTCATGCTTTAGGCCCACGTGGTTAGACGGGGGGATCCCTAGCTCTTGACTGGGCTCTGCCTCAGTGCCCTCCTCTGCAGACAGCTACATTTGCAGGATTATTTTAAGGAATGGAGAGAATGCATGGTGGTTCCCCCTTATCCAAAATTTCACTGTCTGTGGTTTCAGTTACCCTCAGTCAACTGGAGCTTAAAAATATTAAATGGAAAATTCTAGAAAGAAACATAAGTTTTATTTTATTTTATTTTGCGATACTGGGGATTGAACCCAGGCGCATTCTACCTCCAAGCTCCACCCCAGCCCTATTTTTTTAGTCTTTATTTTGAAACAGGGCCTCAAAATTGCAGAGGGCCTCACTAAGTAGCTGAGGCTGGCCATGAACCTGTGATCCTCCTGTCTCAGCCTCCCGAGTACTGGGATTACAAGCGTGCGCCACCACGCCCAGCTTAAACATAAGTTTTAAATTGCATACTACTCTAAGGAGTGTGGTGAGATCTTGTGCCATCCTGCCCAGGGTGTAAATCATCCTTTTGCTCAGCAGATCCATGCTGCGTATGATGCTACCTACACGTTAGTTGTTTAGTTAGCAGATTGACCTTTGTGGTATCCCAGTGCTGGCATTCAAATAAAATTCATTTTACTTAAGAATGATCCTGAAGTACAAGAGTAGTGATGGTGCGTGCCCATGATCCCAGTACTTGGGAAGCCGAGACAGGAGGATCGCTGGTTTGAGGCCACCTTCAGCCATTTAGCAAGACCCTCAGAAACTTAGTGATATCCTGTTCTAAAATAATAAAAAGAGGTGCAGGTGTAACTCAGAGGTAGAATGGCCCCTGGGTTCAATCTGTAGTACCAAAAAAAAAAAAAAAAGAAATAAAGAGTAGTGATGCTGGCAATTTGGATATGGTAAAGAGAAGTCATAAAGTACTTCCTTTAAGTGAAAAGGTAAAATTACTTTAAATAGTAAATAAAGGGAAAACGCATATGCAGAGGTTGCTAAGACAATAGCACTAGGTCATTGTTAATCTCTTTTGGGTGCCTAATTTATGTTAAACTTTATCATGATGAAGGCGGCCTACAGTCTATGAAAAAAAGACAGGTAGTATCTAGGGGCCCAGCATCATGTTCAGTACCGTCTTTGTGTCATTATCATTGATGTCGTCTTCCTGAGCCCTGGGGTCAACTGAGCCAGTCTGGTATACCCAGAGGCCTTTGCGGTGCCCCGGTGCTATTTGAAATGTGAGTTTGCTTCTTGCAGATCCTGACCAAGGGGTGTCACCTCCTTGCATGGACCAGGCCGATTTGTTTGAAAGCAGTTGTCTGTTGTTTGATGCTGGTCGAGATGATAATCAACCTAAAATTTCACTCTTCTACACAGTCTTAATGTTGTTTTGTAGAAAGAGATGGAAGGAATTTACCCATGTAACATGCACATGAATAATGGCCTATCTACTGGCAAATACTCCCAGTGAAAATAAGTTGCTTGGAACAGTATAAAATCATGGAGATGCCAGCCATTTTTATAAGATATTTATTTTCTCCCTGCATTCGGTGATGCTTGTAATGATAATATAAATGTTCATGTCAATAGTTTTGCATTCCTAGTCTCCTTGGGCTACAATAGCCAGAATTGGGTTGTAAGAAACAACATTCAAAAGAAAAATATATCCCTGTGCCAACAAAGAGCCAAATAGGAGGATAGAAAGGAAGAACACAGAGTCGGCTCCCACTTGGCTTTTTGTTTTTTTAGAGAACACTACTTTTCATCTAAAAAGAGAGAGAGAAAAAGGCCAAATTGTTTCCACAGATGTGCTTTTGCCCTTGCATCGTCAACATCGTCTGCAGCGATTTTGTGGAGGGTAGAGAGATGCATGAATTTTGGTTTCCTAATTTCCCTGTGATTATCAAGTTTACGTGTGTGTGTGTGTGTGTGTGTGTGTGTGTGTGTGTGTGTGTGTGCGCACGCGCGTGCGCGTGCATGTGTTTTGCTGGGGATTGAACCTAGGAGCATTCTACCTTTGAGCTACATCCTCAGCCCTATTTTATATTTTTATAAACAGGTTCTCACTAAGTTGCTGAGAGCCTCACTGAACTGCGGAGGCTGGCCACAAACCTTCACGATCCTCTTGTCTCAACCTCCCAAGTACTGGGATTACAGGTGTACACCACCATGCCCGGCTCAAGTTGACTTTCTTTGTGATAAATCCCACCTTCAGTCCTGTAGAGAAGCTTAGCCACTTCCTGTTCAGAGGACCCCTGTAGAGCGGTTCCCAAAGGAATTTCACAAGGATTTCTGTGGGCAGTGTTCCTTTGTTGGAACTTTAAGCACAACATGCCAAACTGTCTGAAGCTCATTCTCTGTGGGGATGAGCAGCCATGAGTTGCCTGGCAGGGGGAAGCAGGGAGGCAGCTCCATCTCCCAGCCTTGGAAAGGGAGGGCCAAAGGAGGCTGGCCTCACCTCTGCCCCAAGGATCAATCAGATTAGTCAGAAGCCAATCCCAGCAGCCATTAGCATGCAAAGTGGAGGAACCAGGTCAGGGTAACAGAGACAACCCCAAGGTGCTTCAGAGATGAAGTAAGACCCTGCTGAGAACCTGCTGTGGACTCTGGGCCGTGGGTGAAAAGGGGCTTCCCACTTGACAGATCCAATGGAGTCATCTTAGCAGGGAATTACAAGTCCTGACGAGGGCCTCCTGGTGTTTTCTACTCCCCAGTCCCTGGGCCCTGAACCCTGGCTGCTCTTGGCCCTGCAGCCATCACCTGTGTGGTGCAGTTCAGGACTGAGCTTCGAGGGCAGTGGTAGGAGGAGCGCGTTGTTGTCCATCATCTCTATTTTTGCTTATGCCATTTCACTCTGCCGGAGTGCCCAGCTAATGTCCACGCATACACAGATGCTGCTGGATGACCTTCTCCCCTTCCACGTACTGTGTGACCATTCTCTCTCTCCACAAATATTTATTGGTTGTGATGTGTCCCTTGAGTACCCTTTGGTACCCTCTTCCTCCTTCCATGAACAGATGGGTGCATCCTTCTCCCTCCTCACCAGCACCTCCTGCCCCCTTCAGATGCCCAGGGCATTAGTGACTGTGCTCAGGGCATTAGTGATTGTGCCCATCTGCTGCTTCCCTGGACCCAGGGGCCCTTGGGGCCAGACAGGGGCTGGTTCATTGTTCCATGGGAGCCGAATACTTATTGGAGGAAACAGTCCCATAGTCCTCTTTCTTCAATCACTAGAAGATCATTCAGTAACCAAAAAGAAAGAACATTCTTTCTTGCACAATTTGAGGACCTACTGCGCGTTATTTCACTTTAAATTTTTTAAAATTTTATTTTGACAACATTCAAACCAGTAGAAAAATTTAAAGTACACATGTGTGAATACTCACATTCCTCTATCAGGAGCTACCAGCTGTTAACCTGGTACACTGGCTCCATCCATCTCTCACCCCACATGTGTGTGCACACATATCTTCCTCTGTGGCCCATTCATCTGGTAGTAGGCAAGTGAACATTCTACCCCTAAATATTTCAGTCTTACAAACAGAAGAAGAGGTGCCCTTGGGAAGTGTTGTTATGGAGGAACACGGTGCTTTGGGAATACAGAGTAGGAGCAAATTACTTCTCAAAGGACTGCCAGGCGTGGTGGTATACACCTGTAATCCAGTACTTGGGAGGCTGAGACAGGAGGATCATAGTTTTGAGGCCAGCCTCAGCAACTAAGCAAGATCCTGTTTCCAAATAAAAAATAAAATAGGGCTAGGGGTGTAGCTCAGAGGTAGAGTGCCCCTGGGTTCAGTCCTCAGTACCATAAAATAAAATGAAATGAAAATAAAATAAAAAAATAGGGCTGGGGGTGTAGCTCAGAGGTAGAACACCCCTGGGTTCAGTCCCTATTACCATAAAATAAAATGAAATTAAAATAAAATAAAAAATAAAAATAGGGCTGGGGATGTAGCTCAGAGATAGAACACCCCTGGGTTCAGTCCCTATTACCATAAAATAAAATAAAATTAAAATAAAATAAAAAATATAAAATAGGGCTGGGGGTGTAGCTCAGAGGTAGAATGCCCCTGGGTTCAATCCCCAGTAGCACAGCTGAGCCACCTGTATAGATAGCAGTTTACAGTCTTCATGTCTAAAACAATAGGGAAACGGTAGTCTTTCAAAAAGTGCTCACTGCCTTCTGGGGACCTCATTCAACGTTGCCATATTTGGAGCCTTTGCTTTTATGACTCCCGTGTGGCTTTGTCCTAACCGCGCTTGTTATTTCCTTAGCCTCTCAGGGGCCGTCCCTAAAGAAGTGCTTCTAGTGTTGCTTGCATTCACGAGTGGCTTTATTAATGTGCCGGGGGCCGTGCAGACTGGGGAAGTGTTTAGTCAGCGGGGTCTCCTTGCTCTGGAAAATGCTTACGAAAGCTCAGTGTCTTGGGCGACGAACAAATCCAACTCTCACATCTTAATAATAGCGGTGGCTTAATTTTGTAATTATGCTGGAGATTCTAGGTACCCATAAACAAAAGGAAATGTAGGCTATTCCAGGTAGTCTGAGCAGCAGCTGTTTCTACCATATAATGGAGGGTTTTGCTAAACTTAGAAAAGCGGAAGGGCTACCTGTGAAGAGCTTTGGGGACAGCGTGCACTTTCCAATATCTGGAAAGTATTTGCGATGTAAGTAAGTAGCACACACCCCGGGCCAGCGGGCGAGGTGCGCTTTCAGGCCTGTGAGGCGTTTTGTTGGCTAAATAGTGGAGTAATGTACAACAAATATTAAATATGGGTTTGGAGCAGAAATAACCATAGCTTGTGTGAAATGAAGGTGAGTCCAAAGTTAAACCAGTGAGTTCTTAGGATATGGGGCACTGTGGGGATGATGGGAGGGTCACCTTAGCAAATCTAGCCTTTGGGGTTGGCTATTTATTTATTTATTTATTTATTTATTTATGTATTTATGGTGCTGGGAGTTGAATCCAGGAGCATTCTACCTCCGAGCTACATCCCCTGTTTTTTTTTTTTTTAATTTTGAAACAGGGTCTTGCTAGGTTAATGAGAGTCTCATCATTTGCTGAGGCTGTCCTTGAACCTGCAATCCTCCTGTCTCAGCCTCCCAAGGACTGGGATTACAAATGTGTGCCACCACGCCCAGCGGGGTTGGCTTTTGTATCCCCTTGTGAGTTTATGGCCATACCACCTTGAATCCCATCTCATCTCAAAAGCTAAGCAGGGTCTGGTTAGTTCTTGGATGGGAGATCATAAGTTCCCTTGTGAGTCCAGTATGGTTAGCTACTCTTGGTTTTTGTTCAGCATCCTAACAGGTGACTCTTCACTGGGGGAATGTGTGTGGCAGGTCTGGAGAAGGCCACCATGCAGGTTAGTGGCCAAGACCTCATCTCATTGCGGCCCTGGCTTTCAGTTGCTTCCTTCCTCTGGGCTGTGGGCCAGGTGTGCGTGTCAGGCCCTGGCCTTCACTATCTCACGGACACGCTTCTCCTACACACACACAAATTAAATCTGCCATTGTCCCAATTCAGTAGAGGATGCACCCAGAACCAAAAGAGAAGTGTACCGCTGCCTACTAGAGAGTGGCTGTGATGGACAGGGAGGGGCCCCTGTTTCCTGGCGTGGACTGGCTTGAGCTTGGGGCCCCTGAGCCAGGTGCAGGGTGGGAGTGGGGCTGTGCTGTAGCGTGCATGCAAACCCTCCAGTATGGAGCTGGCAGGGGCTCCTGGGGGACCCTCTGGACAGCTCAGGTCTGAGTGGGGGTTGGCAGGTGAGTATAAGGAGACTGTCCAATGCCAGCCAGACACTCGCAGAGGCAGGCACTCTGAGAGGAGCAAGTGTGTTTGGCTCCATGGGTGACAGAGGCCGTTGGGGGCTTCAGTGGCCAGTTCTAGAGCGACAGCTGAGACGGGGAACAGAGGCTCTGAGGGAGCAGCCCTAGAAGGGAGACCTCTGCTCCTCCCTGCGGACTCTCAGCTTAGCATTTTACCATGAGCAGAATTCTTAGCCATCACGGGCTGGGATGGGAACCCTGTGCTCATCCCACACCCAGCCCCAGCCTGCCTGGGACCCGCGGGACATGTGGGGGCAGCTAGGGAGAAAGAATGCATTTGCAAGGAAAGATTCATGTCCCAAGTACTGGGTTGGGAGGGGAGCCGGCCCGTGTGTGGTGAGTGACTCATGTTGGTCTGGGCGTTTGTGGTCTTTCTTTCATCATTCACGTCTTGTCGATGGCACCAGGCATACCCGCTGGATTCTAGGTGCTGAATAGTTAGTAGTGGATGGGGCGGCGGAGCCCTGTCCTAATGGGGCTTCTGTTTTGCAGGTGGGGACTCATGATAAATAAGTAAACCCAAAGCCGGGTATGGTGGTGCACGCCTGTAATCCTAGTACTTGGGAGGCTGAGACAGGAGGATCATAGGTTTGATGACAGACTCAGCAATGTAGCAAAACTCTCAGCAACCTAGCAAGCCCCTGTTTCAAAACAAAAAGATAGGGCTGGGGGTGGAGCTCAGAGGTAGAACGCCTCTGGGTTCAATCCCCAGTACCGCAAAAAAGAAAAAAAAAAAAAAGGAAACCCAGAAGCAGCGAGGGCTGTTTCAGACGGTGGAAGCTGCTGTAAAGAAAATAAACAGTGCGATGGCTTGGAGCAGCGCTGGAGAACAGAGATATAATGTGAGATGCACGTGTTTAAAGTATTCTAGAAGCCACATTTTAAGAAATAGGAAGAAACAAGGAGAACTGATTTAAATAATGTAATGATTTAACATATCTGTCATATGTTATCAGAATATATAGTTGATATGAAACCGAGGTGCTTCGCATGCATTTTTTTGGCATCACGTCTTAAATCTGGTGTGTGTGTTTTACACTTACAGTTATCTCAGTTTGGATTAGAGACATTCACGTGCTCAGCAGGCACACTGGACTAGTGGGTTTTGGACAGTGTAGGCTTAGAGAGCGCAGGGATGGGGGTGGCAGAGTGGAGAACCACCCCATCCAAAGAGGCCCTCTCTTAAAGTTCCATCAGCTGAGAATAAGGAATAGTGCCAACCACGAATCTAGTTGGTCTTTATTGAGGCTAGTCTCAAATCTACATAGAGAGACATCTATGCTGATGCCCATACATCAAGGTAGATTATTATTTTTATCAGTTTTTCAGCTGATTAAAATAGCTCATTTGGGGGGCTGGGGGTTTAGCTCAGTGGTAGTGTGCTTATCTAGCATGCAGGAGGCCCTGGGTTCAATCCCCAGTGTTGCGAATAAAAAAGCCCCCTCCCTCC
>PVJS01050424.1:0-14322 GCA_004027185.1 Glis glis | reverse complement strand
AAAAAAAAAAAAAAAAAAAAAAATTAAATAAAATAAAATAGGGCCGGGCGTGGTGGCGCACGCTTGTAATCCCAGTACTTGGGAGGCTGAGACTGGAGGATCCGGGTTTGCAGCCAGCCTCAACTACTTAGTGAGGCCCTCCCGCAACTTAGTAAGACCCTGTTTAAAAAATGTAAAGAATAAAATGTGGGCTGGGGGTGTAGCCTGGAGGTAAAATGCCCCCTGGGTTCAATCCCCAGTACTGCAAAAAATAAAATAGGGCCAGGTGTGGTGGCACACGCTTGTAATCCCAGTACTTGGGAGGCTGAGACTGGAGGATCCAGTTTTCTGGCCAGCCTCAGCTACTTAGTGAGGCCTTCTGCAACTTGGTGAGACCCTGTTTTAAAATAAAGAATAAAAAATAGGGCTGGGGGTGTAGCCCAGAGGTAGAATTCCCCATGGGTTCAATCCCCTGTACTGCCAAAAAAGAAAGAAAATAGACTGAAATATATATGAAGAAAATATTGAAAATGTCCAAATAACGTCCAGCTTATGTTCCAGCCACTGGGGAGGCTGAAGCAGGAGAATCACTTGAGCCCAGGAGTTTGAGGGCAGCCTGGGCAAAACAGCAAGACCTTGTCTCAAAGGAAAAAAAAAAGAAATCCAAATGATGGCAGTGGTTGTGTTTGGGTGATAAATATACAGTCTGCAATACGCTTTCTCTTATTTTTTTTGTATTTCCCGTGTTTCTGTTTTAATAAAGACACTAAAATTTTCTACCCAGGAGTTCAATTAACCAGGATGCAGATTACATGTACCCTTTATTTCTCTTCCTTTGCCGTATGTGTTACTGTGTTGCCTGAACATATACTCCCAAACCTGGAAGCTATCATGAAGGAATCAACTCTGTGTGTTGGGGCAGGAGGTACTGGGATTGAACCCAGGGGCATTCTATCTCCGAGCCACACTCCCAACCCTATTTTTTTTTTTTAAACAGGGTCTCACTAGTTTGCTAAGAGTCTCCCTAAATTGCTGAGGCTGATCTCGAACCTGTGCTCCTCCTGTCTCAGCCTCTCAAGTACTGCGATTACAGGCGTGCACCACCACACTGGCTGGAATCACTGACTGTCTTGCAACTGTGTTACTAATGTTTACTCTTCCATTGCTGTAGTTGTAGGGTGAAGGCATTTTACATTGAGGTCCTGAATTGAGTGAATCTACTTTTTCCGTTGCAGAAGGGTCTTACATGAACCACTAATGTGGCAAAGGATAACCATAAATAGAGTCATTTATTGGAGCTCAATAGGTGTCAAGTCACCAGTGCCCAGCAAAAATTTAAGGCATGTCCCACTGACTAGACCAGGACCTGAATAAAAGATCCTAGAGTAGCTCTGCAAAGCTCAAAGGTAGAAAAGTGTTTCAGATTATCTGGGGAGAAAAGGGTGGGCCAGGAGATGGCAAAGGCCTCCCTGCAGAGATAGGTAAGGAAGGCCTTCCACATACAGAATGACACTACAAGTTAAAGTCACTTACCACCTGCTTCAGGACTCTCCTCTTCCAAGTCTTCCTCTCCATCGCCCTCGGTTTTGTAGTAAGACTCCCACCCTGACATGTTGGTTCTTGCTCACTAGGTCAAAGGAGTTAAGATCAGTAACAAGCAAATTTAAATAAAAAAAATGTCGACTTCTAAGCTCTTCTGAGAGATGCTCTAAAGGCTCGGGGTTACTAGTGAGGAATGTGGATGATGGGTCCTGCTGCCTCGAGAGCTCTCCGTCGTCGCTGGGAAGAAGAGGTAAAGGGACATTGGGACCATTTACGCAGCAGCCTCGCCTTAGCTATACCTTACGGACGCTTCGGGGCCAGTGGTGGCCGCTCTGAGCAGTGTGTGGGTGCAACGGACACTGGAGGTCCCGCCTCCTGCGCCACTTGGACTGTGAGGGTACTCGGTTCTCTAGCGGATCCACTCGTCCTTCATTCCCCCCTCCTCAAATCTCTCCCAACCCCTCAGCTAGTCATGCCCAATGAGGTCTCAAATGCAGGTGGGCCTCAAAGGCCGGACGCTGCCTCCACGGGAAGAAGCGGGTTCCAGAGGCTGTCTCTCCCCTCGGGTCTGCACACTTGGGCGGACGCTGCCCCGCGGCGAGGGTAGCCGGTGAGACTAGGCGAAGCGGGGCGAGGCCAGGCCTGGGGGCGAGCAACAAACCCAGCACCACCAGCCTACCTTTGCCGCAGGCAAGAGCTCCACTTGCTCCGAAGGCGGGTAGCACGTACGCGCCGGCCGTTCTCTCCCAATCAACGCTCCTTGCGTCATCACGCACAGCGCGCCTTCTTCCCGGCAGGCGGACACACCCCCTCCCACCACCGGCTTCCACACGTCTCTACCTAAAGCCCCAGCCGTCGGCGAAAGCCCCGCCCCCTCCAAGCCCCGCCCCCTCCCCGTCAGCTCCGTACGCACATGCGCGAAAGTGCGTCCCGCCCCCGCCCCCTCTTCCGTGCGGACCCTCCCAGTCCCCTCTCTGTCACCTCACAGTAGTCGTTGCCAGTAGCGGGTGCGGGGGCGCGAGCAGCGCAGGGCCGCCTCTCCCCCGCCCCTCAGGCCGGGCCCGGGCTCGGTCCCCCCGCTCCCACCTCTCCCCACCCCCGTCGGGTACGGGAAGGTCCTAGCCGCTGCCGGGTGCCCGAGGGCCATCGTGGCCGCCGCCACGGGTCCCGATGGAGCCGCCGAATCTCTATCCGGTGAAGCTCTACGTGTACGACCTGTCCAAGGGCCTGGCCCGGCGGCTCAGCCCCATCATGCTGGGTGAGGGGGCCGGGGTCAGGTGGGAAGGAAGGCAGGAGCCGGGCTAGAGGGCGGGGAGAGTTGGGCCACTACTCCGGGGGAGACGCAGGGCCGGGAGGATGGACGAAAAGGCCGAACGGAGAAGAGATCGGTTTGGGCTTTGGGCTCGCTGAGCCCCGCTTTCCGGTCTTCAGGTTTGAATCCAGGGAGAAGGAATAGAGGAGTCTCACCCTCCCCCTTTCCGGGGGGATCGGGCAGAGATCAAGCCCTCCATAGCTCCTTCAACTAGGGGGTGGGGTACGCCTGCTGGTTCCTGACGGGTTCCCCGCCGGGCCTGGAGAACCCATCTATAGTCCTCTGCTTGGTGCGGTGTAGGGAGGTGAGGATGCCTCCCGCGCGGTGCCCCTCGTGGTGAAAGGGACACTGCAGAGGAGATCCTCGGGTGGCCCTCGGAGAGCCTTCCCATCGTGCCAAAAGTAAACTCCCTCTGCAGTCTCTGAGACAGGAGGGAAGGGGGGGAGAGAGAGCGCTGCACCGAGGACCTCGCCATCGCTCCTAGGTAGAGGCCAAGTCAGGTCAACAGGAGCCGAACTTCAGAATTCACCAAGTTCGGCCCGACAATGCGGTCTTCTCTCAACAGTTTCTTAGTGGCTTTTGCCCAGATGGTAAGAAAGCAATTCGGGGGGGGGGGGATTGGATTGAATGCTGTTGTATCAGTAAGGATTAGTAAGGAAAGTATTTTCGTTGTGCTCCATTAAACTACTTTAATGCTGAGAGAGAAAATCAGCTCTTGTTGAGTGTAAATCAAACCTCATTTCAACCCAAAGACCAGAATGTCTTGTATCACATATTGTTAGGTTTGTAATTTCAGGTTATAATGGGCAGGAAGGGATTCCAAAAACTGAAAAATGAACAGCTTTGGCAACATTTATTTAAATGACTAGTGTTTCCTGGCTTCTTTGGAGATGTTGGAGAATTATTTAGATCATCTCTGGGAGGCAGGAGGCGGAGGTCAAGGAAGCAAGGCTACTTTTCAGGACATTGTTGCAATATTCTTGAGTTTCTAATGTGTCATAGTTAGTTAACTTAATCCCTCAACTCTGGGCCAGTGAGTGGTTTCTGTATTTGGCTTCTCATCAGAATCATCTAGGGTGCTTGTTAAAAATACACATATCAAAGCCGGGCGTGGTGCACGCTTGTAATCCCAGTACTTTGGGAGGCGGAGACTGGAGGATTCGGGTTCGCGGCCAGCCTCAGCTCTCTCTCTCTCTCTCTCTCTCTCCTTAGTGAGGCCCTCCGCAACTTCGTGAGACCCGGTTTCAAAATAAAGTATAAAAAATAGGGCCGGGGGCATAGCGCAGAGGTAGAACGCCCCTGCGTTCAATCCCCGGAACCGCAAAAAAAAATACAGATATCAGAGTGGTAGAGCACTTGCTTAGCATGTGTAAGGCTGTGGGTTCAATCCCTAGCACTGCAAAAAAAAAAAAGATGCCTTCATTTCCAGCATATATTGTTAAGTGGAATTAGAAGTTGGGTCCCATGACACATGCCTGTAATCGCAGTACTTGGGAGACTGAGACAGGAGAATCACAAGTTTGAGGCCAGCCTCAGCAACTTAGTGAGACTCTGTTTCAAAGTGAAATAATAAAAAGAGCTAGGGGTAGAGCTCAGAGGTAGAATGGCTCCTGGGTTCAATCCCCATACAAAAAAAAAAAAAAGTGCAGATTCACATTTAAAGCAAAGGATAAATATGTGCTTACTTAGGCAAATAATTGTCTGGAAGGATACATGAGAAATTGGTTAACAGTGGTAGCTTATGGGAAGGGCAACTTGATGCAGGGGTGAGGAGGACAGGAGTGCAAAGGAAACTTAGCTGTAAACTTTTTCTTACTGTTTGATTAGTGTACTATGTATGCATCTTTACCTATTTATTTACTTATTTTTGCAGTGCCCGGGATTGAACCCAGGGACATTCTACCTCCAAGCTACACCCCCAGCCATATTTTTTATTCTTTATTTTGAAACAGGGTCTAACTCAAGTTGCAGAGAGTCTCACTAAGTAGCTGAGGCTGGCCACGAACCTGTGATCCTCCAGTCTCAGCCTCCCAAGTACTGGGATTACAAGCGTGCGCCACCATGCCTGGCTCATCTTACCTATTTAAAATAAGGAAAGTTTTTTTTATATGGAATCTAGAGCCATACTTCACAAGTTCTAAATCAGAATTTCTTCAAGTTTTGATCTATAAATATGTATCTTAAATCAGTTTATCAGATTAATTCTTATGTAGCCAACCCATTATTGAACAGAAGTGTGGGCCTCACCAGTTGTTAAAAGGAGTAAGGCAAGGCTGGGGGTATAGTTCAGTGTTAGAGTGCTTGCCTATCATGCACAGGGCCCTAAATTCAATCCCCAGCACTGTGAATCTGAAAGCAACACTTACAAAGTCACTGTTTAGGGAAGGTGCAAGTCACTGGTAGATTACATCAATCAAGTTCTAACTAAGTTCTTTGGAATAAAGCCATTTGTTTAGTTTGATCATAGTGAGTCATCATGTAGATATTTCCTAAACCCACAAATAAAAGCCCTCCCTTTACGCTTTGTTATGTTTTTTGTTTGTTTTTAGCTGAAAGGGGCTTTTAGGGATCATTGCTGCATTCATTCACCAGATACTTGAGTGCCTACTATGTGCTAATCAGTGTGATAAGTTTAACTGAGGATGATTGACTGAACAAAGGTGTTATTCACCACCATGGAGCTAGCTAGTGTGGGAGACATTAAAAATAAATACAAGCCAGGCATGGTGGTGCACGCTTGTAATCCCAGTACTTGGGAGGCTGAGTCAAGAAGATCACAGGTACCAGACCAGCCTCAGCAACTTAGTGAGACCCTTACAACTTAATAAGACTATGTTTCAAAATAAAAAATCAGAAGGGCTGGGCATAGCTCAAGGTAGAATGCTCCTGGGTTCAATCCCCAATACCCCCAAAAAATACACATACAGCCAGATGTATGTACACTCGTAATCCCAGTACTTGAGAGGCTGAAACAGGAGAATCTCAGGATTGAGGCCAGGATACGGAACTTTGTAAAATCCTGTTTCAAAATAATAAAGAGGGCTGGGGGTTAACTCAAGGTACAATGCCCTCGGGGTCAGTCCCCAGTAACCCTTCCCCAAATACATATAAAGCCAGGTGCCAGTGGTGAACACCTGTAATCCCAGCACTTGGGAGGCTAAAACAGGAGGATCACAGGTTTGAGGCCAGGACACAGTAACTCAGCAAGACCCTGTTTCAAAATAAAAAATAAGCCAGGCATGGTGGCAGACACTTGTAATACCAGTACTTGGGAGGCTGAGACAGGAGGATACCAGGTTCACTGCCAGCCTCAGCTACTTAGTGAGGCCCTCCACAATTTAGTGAGACCCTGTTTCAAAATGAAGTATAAAAAATAGGGCTGGGGATGGAGCTTGGAGGTAGAATGCCCCTGGGTTCAATCCCCAGTACTGAAAAATAAATAAATAAACAAACAAATAATAAAAAGAAAGACTGGGGGTATAGCTCAGTGGTAGAGTGCCCTTGGGTTCAATCCCTAGTACCACATAAATGAATAAATATGCAAATAAGTAAAAATTGTGACCTATGCTATGCAAGAAGCAAACTGGGTGATGAGGTAGAAAATGAGAAAGCCCAGCCGGTTGTAATCCGGCGCTCGTTTGTAATCCCAGTACTTTGGGAGGCGGAGACTGGAGGATCCAGGTTCACGGCCAGCCTCAGCTCACTCTCTCTCTCTCTCCCTCCCTGTCTCTCTCTCTCTCTCTCTACTTAGTGAGGTCCTCCGCAACTTCGTGAGACCCGGTTTCAAAATAAAGTATAAAAAAATAGGGCCGGGGGTGTAGCGCGGAGGTAGAACACCCCTGGGTTCAATCCCCGGTACCGCAAAAAAAAAAAGAAAATAAGAGAGCCCAACTTTAAATAAGAATATTTTAGTAATAACTTTTAATCTGGAAATTTAGGATTAGAAAGAAGTAGCCACGGGGGAGAGGGTGATGAGGAAGTTAGAATGTTCCAGGTAGAAGAGGGAACAACCAGCCTTGAGGCAAGAAAGTCTGGCCTGGTACTGGAAGTGGAAGCAGGCCTTTGTAGAGTACAACGGTGAAGGGGCAAGGGCCTGAGCTGAAGGTGAAGTGAGAGCCCTGCCTCTCCCTGCCCCACCCTTTTACTTTTGTGTGTGTGTGTGTGCTACTGGGATTGAACCCAGGGGCATTCTACCTCCGAGCTGCACCCCAGTCCTATTTTTTTATTCTTTATTTTGAAACCGGGTCTCACTAAGTTGTGGAGGGCCTCACTAAGTAGCTGAGGCTGGCCGCAAACCTGGATCCTCTGGTCTCAGCCTCCCAAGTACTGCGATTGCAAGCGTGCGCCACCACGCCTGACTAGCCCCTGCCCTTTTAAGTAGACTCAAAATCCTAGAGGACACAGTCAAACAGGGGATCTTCGCCCTTTTTGCACATCAGATTACAGGAGTGTTTCTGAGCACATCACCTTGCCTATAAATTTAATTATCTCCTCTCTTTTTCCCATATTGTTTTTATGCCTTTTGCAAAAGAAAGAAAGCATTAACAGAATTAATAGTCATTACTTTCTAGAGTTGAAAACTTACAGGAAATGGGCATTGCTTTATTGGTTTGTCCCATTCAGATACCACTAATGTAGCTGGGTGTGGTTGTCCACACCTGTAATCTCAGTACTTTTGAGGCTGAGACAGGAGGATCGCAGGTTGGAAGCCAGCCTTGGCAACTTAACAAGACCCTGTTTCTTTTTTTTCTTTCTTTGCGGAGCT
Organism: Glis glis; assembly: GCA_004027185.1. Classification (NCBI taxonomy): domain Eukaryota; kingdom Metazoa; phylum Chordata; class Mammalia; order Rodentia; family Gliridae; genus Glis; species Glis glis. The sequence goes on along the minus strand of PVJS01050424.1, from coordinate 6,724 downwards.
GGGGATTGAACCCAGCGGCATTCTACCTTCAAGCTACACCCCCAGCCCTATTTTTTATTCTTTATTTTGAAACAGCGTCTAACTAAGTTGCGGAGGGCCTCACTAAGTAGGCTGAGGCTAGCCGCGAACCTGCGATCCTCCTATCTCAGCCTCCCAAGTACTGATATTACAAGCATGCGCCACCAAGTGTGGCTTGACCCTGTTTCAAAATAAAAAATAAAATATGGCCGGGTGTGGTGGCGCATGCTTGTAATCCCAGTACTTGGGAGGCTGAGATAGGAGGATCACAGGTTCGCGGCCAGCCTCAGCTATTTAATGAGGCCCTCCGCAACTTAGTGAGAACCTGTTTCAAAATAAAGAATAAAAAATAGGGCTGGGGGTGTAGCTCGGAGGTAGAATGCCCCTGCGTTCAATCCCCACTGCCGCAAAAAAAATATATATATATATGGCTGGGGTGTAATTCAGAGGTAGAATACCCCTGGGTTCAATCCCCAGTTACATACACACACACACACACACACACACGATACCATTAACCTTAAAGTTGATTATATCCCAGTTTTGTTAGTTTCCATATATTGATTTCTCATTACTAAATATATTTGAACCTAAGCTGGGCATGATGTTGCACACTTGTAATTTCAGTACTTGGGAGGCTGAGATAAAAAGATTGCAGCCGGGCATGGTGGTGCACGCTTGTAATCCCAGTACTTTGGGAGGCGGAGACAGGACGATCCAGGTTCGCGGCCAGCCTCAGCTCTCTCTCTCTCTCTCTCTGTCTCTCTCTCTGTCTCTCTCTACTTAGTGAGGCCCTCCGCAACTTCATGAGACCCGGTTTCAAAATAAAGTATAAAAAATAGGGCTGGGGGTGTAGGGCCGGGGGTATAGCGCGGAGGTAGAACGCCCCCTGGGTTCAATCCCCGGTACCACACACACACACAAAAAAGAAGATCGCAGGTTCACAGTCAGCCTCAACAACTCATCCCCTTGTGTCTCCACAGTGGTTGGAGCAGATAACTAGTGAGGGGTGTGTGTGTCTGTGTGTTGCTAGGGATTGAACCCAGAGCCTCATGCATGCTAAGCAAGAGCTCAATCTCTGAGCTACACCCCCAGCCCAAGTAAGTATTGATTATAGGGATGATTGAGGCTTGAACTCAAGCTTGAAAATTAAGTAGAATTTATTCAGATCTGAAGGAGATTTTTTTTTCATGGTTTAATGCCATCTATTGTGCTTTGTTTTAGATTTTTATTGTTCATTGTGTGAACTGTTTGCTATCTACCAAATGAATGTAGTGATCCCGCTATTTCTTTATGGCAAAATGGAAATGAGTGTGGCTTATGGGGCCTGCTCCTACTCCTGCTCCTGCTCCTACTCATTCTCTGCAGCCTCACCCGTTGCCACCTCATGCTTAATACACTTTTTTTTTTCACGGTACAGGGGATGTAACCCAGGGGCATTCTACCTTCGAGCGACACCTCCAGCCCTATTCTTGATTCTTTATTTTGAAACAAGGTCTCGCTAAGTTGCAGAGGGCCTCACTAAGTAGCTGAGGCTGGCCAAGAACCTACGATCCTCCTGTCTCAGCCTCCTAAATACTGGGCTTACAAGCGTGCACCACCACGCCTGACTGCTTAACACACTTGACATCAGCATTTCTCCCCTGGGTTCTGCAAGAGAACTCAGCCCCAGAAAGAAAAATTCGTTGAGCAACTATTTCTTCAATTCTCCCAATTGGTACCTTGGAGCATTAGGGCTTAACTTTATTTTATTTTATTTTTTGCGGTACCAGGGATTGAACCCAGGGGCGTTCTACCTCCGAGCTACACCCCCGGCCCTATATTTTTCCTTTATTTTGAAACCAGGTCTCACGAAGTTGCGGAGGGCCTCACTAAGTAGCTGAGGCTGGCTGCGAACCCGGATCCTCCGGTCTCAGCCTCCCAAGTACTGGGATTACAAGCGTGCGCCACCACTCCCAGCTAGGGCTTAACTTTTGCACCACAGTGGAGAAGGGTTGCCGGACACCTAACAGTATCCTGTTAGTGAGACCCTGTTTCAAAAATAAAGAATAAAAAATAGGGTTGGGGTGTAGCTCGGAGGTAGAATGCCCCTGGGTTCAATCCCCAGTGCTGCAAAAATGAATAAATAAATAAACTACCAACTAAAGGCACTTTGCTGTGGTGGGAGGAATCTGTGAGGGAGCTGGTCTACATTTGATTTATACCAATGAGCTATGAGCTCATGGGTTCCCTTTCCCTGACATCTGAGACCAAATGCTACCTGCTCAGAGGCCCCTCCCCCTGGGGTCCCATCACTCTCAGTCCCTTACACTTACTAATAGCCGTTTATTTGGCAGCAGCGGTATTGCAGGTGCTGGTCTGTGCACAAGCTCCACCCATCGCGGTGAGGTGGGCGGAGCGTTCTCTCCTTGGCTTGTACATACTCCCTTTACTCTGAATCAGCGGACAGCTGACTAACACAGCCCTCCTACAGTCTGTTCTTCATGATAGGAAACAGGGCTGATGTCCATGTCTTCCATTTGTTTTCCCCATTCATACATCATTGGACTCAGAATGAGTGCGTTGAATCTGCTGACAGGAGTGGAAGACTTGCGGCCATCTGCCCACCCCACTCCCCGGCTTGCTGAGGAAGTCCAGTGGGAAATACCCCACTTCTGTGCTGTGCTAGTACCCACTGAGCACAGCTCACGTCCCAACATGGCTTTGTGCCCCACTTCAGTCTCCCAATGCCACCCCTCCTCACCCCCACCCTAGTCAAGCCAAAAAGTTAAAGAATCAGCTTAGTTCCCCTTTCCAATGCCTGCCATGCTCTCAAGGCCATGCCCCTCCATTTCCTCCCAAGAGGAAGCTGAAGAGCCTCAAGCCTTACGTTAGTGTCTGAGGTTCTCCACCAAGTTCATTTCCACCTCTTGCTCTGTCTGGTTTTTTACTGGAACAACCATGCATCATTACTCACCTCTTTGTAAAATGATTTCAATAAACCTTTGATTTACCATACCACTTAGAAATGTTGTGAGAAAGCCGGGCCCAGTGGCACAAGCCTGTAATCCCAGTACTTTGGGAGGCTGAAACAGGAGGATCACAGGTTTGAGGCTAGCTTCAGCAGCTTGGAGGTAGAATGCCCCTGGGTTCAGTCCCCAGTACAAAAAAATTAAAAAGTGAGAATAAGGATAACTATGAAGGTCTTTAGATGAATGAATAAAAGAAAGAGTACATAAATGAGAGAACTTTTTTTCTGTAGCTCCTATCACAGTTCTATGGGTGGATTAGGTTTGTGTTCGTTTTGTGATGTTTTGAGTTAGGGCCTCTGGGTCTGTCTCGCTGTATTTCCAGGCTGGCCTCAAATGCCTGGGCTCTAGCCGTCCTCCTGACTCAGCCTCCTGAGTAGCTGGGAGTGAGCTGCACACCTCATCCAACTGGCTGGATGAGATCTTAAGTCTACCTTGATGTAGTCAAATAGCAAGGAAACATGATGTCTAGCTTCCAGGAGAATTTGGTGATCAATACAGAGGATGTAAAGTAGGGTCTGTATCTTACAACTTTTTTTTTTTTTAGTCCTGGAGATTGAACCCAAGGACACCCTACCACTGAGCTATGTCCCCATCCCCCCCTTTTAAATTTTGAGACAGTCTCACTAAGTTATCCAGGCTGGCCTCAATGTTGTGATCCTCCTGCCTCAGCCTCCTGTGTAGTTGGGATTATAGGCATGCACCACCACACAGGTTTTGTATCCTGCAACTTTTGAGTTGTTTTTCAGGTGTAAAATAACTGACAGGGCTGAGCATGGTGGTGCATGCCTGTAATCCCAGTACTTGGGAGGCTGAGACAGGAGAATCACGGGTTCAAGGCCAGCCTCAGCAACTTAGTGAGACTCTCAGAAACTTAGCAAGACTCTGTTTCAAAACATAAAAACATATATTTATTTCAAAAAATAAAAAGGGCTGGGGGTGTAGCTTGGGGGTAGAATGCCCAGGATTCAATCCCCAGTACCAAAAACAAAACAAATAATAACTGATAGTATGATTTTTGAGGTCCCGCTCCAAATTATTTTAGTGGGCCTGGGTTTGAGCTGATGCATTTGTGCCCATCAGCTGTCCTCCTGTGTCACTGAGCACAGGCATCTGAGGGACAGTAGCAGCAGAGCCAGGTGGAGTACTGTATGCCAGAGTTGCCAGCATTGCAGAATCATTTGAATAGCCAGGGCAGCCAAGATTCAGGGTAAGAACTTTGGCCTTAATAACACTACGTGTCGACTAACAGGTATGACTAAACAGAACAGAACAGGTCATCTCAATAGGGTCATGTGGCATCTCTGGTCCAGGTATTTTGATAGGGTCTCGCTAGGTTGATGAGAGTCTCACTACTTGCTGAGGCTGTCCTTGAACCTGCAATCCTCCTGTCTCAGCCTCCCAAGTACTGGGATTACAGTTGTGCACCACCGTCCCTGGTAACACACTGTTTTAAAATGAAACATAGCCGGGCGTGGTGGTGCATGCTTGTAATCCCAGTACGTGGGAGGCTGAGACAGGAAAATCCAGGTTCGCAGCCAGCCTCAGCTACTTCATGAGGCCCTCTGCAACTTAGACCCTGTTTCAAAAAAATAAAGAATAAAAAATCGGCTGGGGGTGTAGCTAGGAGGTAGAATGCCCCTGGGTTCAATCCCAAGTTCTGCAAAAAATAAAAATAAATAAATAAATAAAGTTTGGCCTATCAATGTGTTTAAAAAATAAAATAAAATAAAATAAAATAAAACATAGGCGGGCGTGGTGGCGCATGCTTGTAATCCCAGTACTTGGGAGGCGGAGACCGGAGGATCCAGGTTTGTGGCCAGCCTCAGCTACTTAGTGAGGCTCTCCACACGTGAGACCCGGTTTCAAAATAAAGTATAAAAATATAGGGCCGGGGATGTAGCTCAGAGGTAGAATGCCCCTGGGTTCAATCCCCAGTTCCGAAAAAATAAATAAATAAATAAAACATAAAGCTAGGCATGGTGATGCATGCTTGTAATCCCAGTACTTGAGAGGCTGAGACAGGAGGATCACAGGTACGCAGTCAGCCTCTGTAACTTAGACCCTGTTTCAAAATAAAAGAATAAAATAGGGCTGGGAGTGTAGCTCAGAAGTAGAATGGCCCTGGGGTTCCATCCCCAGTACCACCAAAAAAATAAAAATAAAATGAAAAATAAAAGGGGCTAGGGGTGTAACTCAGAAGTAGAATGCCTCTGAGTTCAATCCCCAGTACTAAAAGTAAATAAATAAAAATTCAAAAGGGCTAGGAGTATAGCTCAGAGATAGAGTGCCCCTTGGGGAAAAAAAGAAAATGAAGTAAGTTAATGTTATACCATTTAAAAGTCTTCTAGGAGCCAGGCATGGTGGCACATGATTGTAATCCCAGGACTTGGGAGGCTGAAACAGATGGATCACAGGTTTGAAGACAGCTTCAGCAAGTAGTGAGACTCTCATCAACCTAGCAATACCCTGTTTCAAAATAAAAATAAACCGGGCATGGTGGCGCATTCTTGTAATCCCAGTACTTGGGAGGCTGAGACAGGAGGATCACAGGTTCACAGCCAGCCTCAGCTACTTAGTGAGGCCCTGTTTCAAAATAAAGAATAAAAAGTAGGGCTGGGGGTGTAGCTCTGAGGTAGAATGCCTCTGGGTTGAATCTCCAGTACCACAAAAAAATTTTTTTAATTAAAAAAATAAAATAAAAATAAAATCAGGCTTGGGGGTGTAGCTCGGAGGTAGAATGCCCCTGGGTTCAATCCCCAGTACACACACACACACACAAAGTCATCTAGGGCTAGGGATATATTTCAGTAACAGAACATCTACTTAGCATATGCAAAGTCCTGGGTTCAATCTCCAGCATCACTCAATCAATAAAAATAATATCTTAAAGGAAAAGATACTCATTCAAAGTCACATAATTTGCCTAGGAAAAGAAATAGTATAACACACAAAGGAGAAGCTCGGGTGTGCCGCTCTGTACCCGGCAGTGCTGCTTTTCAGCCTCTAGAGACACAGGCCAAGTGCACAGGTGACAGTGAGCAATCAGTAAGCGTTCCTGTGAACTGATAACCCCAGTGAGTGAGCGAGCTTCGCTTATGTCCCCATGACCTTCCCTGCCGTCCTCTCCCTTCTGAGCACTCTGGTGTGGTGTCTCCCATGGATACTGGATGACCTCCCTACTCTAGTCAGCTCTCTTCTCTTCAATTCATCTTCTCTATTGCTGCTACTTATCTTTTAAAAGCGTGGGTCTGACAGGAGGATCGAAGGTTCAAGGTCAGCCTCAGCAAGTAGAGAGTCTCCCAGCAACTAGTGAGACCCTGTTTCAAAACAGAAAATAAAAAAGGGCTGGGGAGACCGGGTTTGGAGGCATACACCTGTAATCCCAGTACTTGGGAGGCTGAGACAGGGGTATTGTAAGTTGGAGAACAGCCTCAGCAAACAATGAGACTCTAAACAACCTAGTGAGACACCGTTTCAAAAAAACAAAATTGGCCGGGCGTGGTGGCGCACGCTTGTAATCCCAGTACTTGGGAGGCTGAGACCGGAGGATCCGGGTTCTCGGCCAGCCTCAGCTACTTAGTGAGGCCCTCCGCAACTTCGTGAGACCCGGTTTCAAAATAAAGGATAAAAAATAGGGCCGGGGGTGTAGCTCGGAGGTAGAATGCCCCTGGGTTCAATCCCCGGGACCGCAAAAA
>PVJS01050423.1:0-14323 GCA_004027185.1 Glis glis | reverse complement strand
AAATATTCCAGCATTGCCTAGGACAATGGTGCAAGGTAATGCTGATACCCTTCAGGACCCACCCACCCCTCCCACCCCACCCACTTTTGCCTCTAGGCCCATAACAGAACCTGGGACTACATTGCTGCAAACTGTAAGCCATCTGATAAATCCTTTTTTTTAAATATACTCATTCTGTGTATTCTGTTAATCTAAAGAACCCTGTCCAATACACCTATATAGAGATGGTTCACCTGATTTGGAGTCATTACCCACAGTCTGTAATTTCAGGCTATTTCTACATCTTGACTTCTAGAGTTTCCTCTCAGCTACAATATTTTCTGGTTCCCTGTAGAGCTGCTGACCTGCCTGCTCTTCCATAAACATCTGATCCTTTAACAAGTGCCTCTGACAAATTTGGACAGTATGTTGAGTATAAAGCAGACCCATAGACCAGAACAGAGCATTTCCAACAAGGGCATGACAAGCAAGATACTCACTAAGCAAGAAGTAAATGTGAAGTCCCTACAAATGGCACATGGCAAGGCCAATAGTACTTACACAACAGTGCTCTGAACTCTATAACATTGATCCTTTAGTCTTCAAGGAAGCTGTGCGGGCAACATTTTACTAGATGAGGAGCCAAAACAACGCTTCCTCATTCTCCTTGCCATGAAGAGATGTGTGCCACCCCAACTCATGAGGACCTCATTCTCTGTGTTGAAGGGAAGCCACCCGTAACAGAGCAGACTACTCTCACAATGGAGCAGCAAGCAGGAGATGCTCTCCTCTGATAAGAAGCATCCACTACTGCATTTGTCAATTCAACGAGTCACTTTAAGCTTTTAGGGCCTGATAAAGGAATTAAAGTTTATTTAGTTATTTCCATAGAAAGTAAAGAGTTTGCAGAAATTTTTGGCATTTGATTTCTTATTCACATCTTCCTAAATGTTACCTTCCAGAAACAGCATTGGTTTGCAAAGACTTGGAACTGGGAGATGACGGGAAGAGCCTGATGGAAAGAAATGAGTTATTTTAAACCTGTATAGTATATTAATCAGCTGATATTTTAAAAATTAAATCAATGTGTTTATGATAAACCAGGTTTTTTAAAAAAAAGAAATGTGCCAATATGTATGTATACATAAACTGCCTCCAGATTCCCACTTGTGGTAAACATGCCTAAATATTTTTCAAGCTATAAAAGGAAACCCAAATAAATACCAGCTGTGCAGGTTTATCTAGGAACAGAAAAACATGGATAGAAGAAAAAAAGAAGGCACTGCTACATCATTAATGTAAAATGAATTGAAAAGATTGTGAAGGACAGACACAGAATCAAGATGTTGGAGATTCATAAACAAACAACTGCTTGGTTCCATACTAGAATCTTGTCCTGTTTAGCATATAGAGTGTTGACAGTAGTGTCAAATAGGCTCTGTGTCACTGCAAAGGTCATTTCTACTCTGTGTGTGTGTCTGAACTGCATGTGAGTTTGTGTGGTTTTCAGTGTCTTCTTCTATGCCTCTGTGTGTGTGTGTGTGTGTGTGTGTGTGTGTACGTGCGCACGCTGCTTTCTCCCTTCCCTCTTTATTTCTGTCTGAACAAGACTCCCCCCACCCCTTCTCTGTCTCTACCCTAGACTGACTTTTCTGCTTCCAAAGCACAAAAGCAAACAAGAAAGCCCTAGGCCTTGTTTACATTACTTTCCAGAGAACAAAGGCTAATTAAATTGAGTCCAGATTTTAAATTCCCAAGAGAAACAATCTGATGGTCCCAGGTTGAATCATGTCTATCATTTAGTTGGAACCACTAAGGTCTTGAGAGCACACATGGAGACTCCTGCTACAGAGGTGGTATCAGGGACACAGGTTTGGTGGAGGGAGGGGAATTCTCAGACCCTGGAGCACCAGCAGGAAAGCATCCTTCATTGCCAGAGACACCTTATTCATGAAGACATTCCCCATTAAGCTAATTCAAAAAGATGTTCCACTTAGCACTTAAGTATGCACACATTTTGGCACCTGTTAGTTGTGGGACCTTGGGAAAGTTATTTTCCTCTCTGACCTTTAAGAATAAGAACTCCTTCACTGAATTGAAGATTGAATATGTGAATATAGATCACAGTAATTACGACTGACCTTGGCACGGGGTGAGTGCTCAATAAGGGCATCACTGCCTCTGGATGTTGCCCTGTTTAGGATTCTACCTTGTCATCGGTGTCTGATGTCTTAAAGGACTTTTCACTAGTTGAATGGTCCCCACAGTAGCTTGTCCCATGCCAGACACAGAGCAAATGCTCAGACAATCCCTGATGATTAATCAATTATGTAAATACTCTTTGGAACCTGGGAACTAAAACCCAAATGACTGTGTTGCATTTCTTATTCTATTCTGTATATGGGATTCATGATGAACAAAAGGAATGTGTGGTCAGACATCGAAGGACTAAGTAAATACAGGTAGATGGCCCCAAGAGACAAGGCATGGTTTTGCTCCTAGGATGAGAGATTCAGAGGATGAACAAAAGGAAAATAAATGCTGAAGCAGATAGTGTTGTTCACATATATAATAATGCTATACATATAGTTGACCCTGTGTGGTCTGTAGTCGTCTTAAGAGTTCTATAACATGGCTTTGAAGTGTTTACAGAAAGACAATCACCTCGCTATCCAATTCTCCCAACCACATACGTGAAATGGTTTTGAGAACAAAGCACTTGTCTGAGTTGTTCTCGTTATGTCCCTAGCACTGATCACAATGCCATAACATAGTAGATGCTTAGTGTATGCTTATGAGGGAGTTAATCAACTTTAAGAACAAGTCCTAACTCCATCCCCCTGTAAGGCCGGCTTCATGACAGTCTCCTCCCTGCAGATGCACAGGGCTCCACACTTAGTATGACCCCATACTTGACTTAAGGTTCTGCAGTTGAGATCTTCAAGTTCTTAATTGTTTTTCAACACATGGCCCCACACTTTCATTTTGCATGGGGCCCAACAATTATCTAACCAGTCTTGCTGTCCAGAGTAGAAGACTAACACTGGGCAGCCATCGGCCACTCACACCGTCCAGCAGGAAGTCTAAGGAAATGGCCCAAGGAATGGGGATGCTGGCACTGAAATATCTGTGATGTCCTCATGGAGATGCAGGCCCACTAAGCCATAGATGCCCCTGTCATGACAGACAATGCATCCTAAAATTACCTGCATGCTCCTACTTTACTCTCCCACCTGCCTCCAGCTTTGACTCTCAAGGAGAATGCCAGCATTATGGTCAAATGCCTGCTAGGTGCCGGAGAGCCTACTTCTGATTTGCTCACTCAATTGCAGAGGACAGTGATGTCTCTTACCCGGTCCTCCATACTGTAGTTTAATACTGTGATTACTATCTGGGTATTTTAATTAGGGAGGGTCTGTAGATTTGGGTGTTTATTTGTTTATAAGTATAGGTTCCAAATCAAAGTAAGCCAACTTATTTGTGGTACCTCCAAATCATGTCACCTAACTAGCTATGGCACATATTCTAGGGCTAAATGTTAGAATATTAAATTCCCAGTTGCATGAAGAGTTAATAGAAAAAATTTTTAGAATTAATCTATACTTTATAGCATGCCTCTACATGACATGCTTTTCTTTTTCGAATATCATTTTCATTATTTATTTTAATAGAGTGGTGATCTTCATTTCAAGCGCCCTGTCTCTGATCATAATATATATTCTCACTTTCAATGAAAATTTGCTCTTGTCACATAGGAATCCACTGATATTAGATTCTATTGCAATAATTTATTAATATCACATCCATTAAATGATGATACACGGGACATAGAAAAATTTTTTATAGTGAAGAAATCATTTTCCTTCAGAATTTTTTAGTTCTTTTAAAATTATTTAGAATCATTGATAATTATTTTAGAAGATTTGTCATAGAAAAGACTAGGACAAATGCTTGAGTCTAACAAAGACCATGAATATCTTTCTGTGAACAATTTCAAATTTACTTACTAGTTTCGATCTTTCTCTAGCCCATCACATTCTAAATGTCCCCACTGAACTTATACAAAGTCCATAAGGTATTTAAAAATTAGGTTAAAGCCGGGCGTGGTGGCGCACACTTGTAATCCCAGTACTTGGGAGGCTGAGACAGGAGGATTGTAGGTTCGAGGCCAGACTCAGCTACTTAGTGAGGCCCTCTGCAACTTAGTGATTCCCTGTTTCAAAATAAAGAATAAAAATAGGGCTGCGGGTGTAGCTTGGAGGTAGAATGCACCTGAGTTCAATCCCCAGTACCACATACACACACACAAAAATTAGGTTAATGAGAACAGGATTTATCTCTGTCTACTGAATTATATAGAACAGTTCTCCTTCAAGTCTCCTTCAATTCTTAACCCTTCTAAATTTTTTTTTTGTCTTCTTGGTCCAGCATACCACTTCTGGAGAAGACAACTGAAGGTCTTTTGGGGACATTCACAGACCACATATACACCTCTGTTCTGCCCAGTTCTCCTACCATGACTTATTTGCCTCACCCGCTCTTTGTTCTTATAATTCATCTGTCTGGTTTAGAAAAAGAACAGCCTAACCTTAGCATTGGGAACCCTGTATAGAGAATGCCAAGCTCAATTTCTAAAACACTGTTAAGCTAAAAATAGCTTCAATTTGCAAATAGAAGGACAAGTGCTGAATTGGGAAGAAACTTTCTCTAGATATATTAATGAGTCAGCAGTGGATCTCCCCTCAGTAAAAACAAATGTAATACTATAGACATTAATAGCTCCAAAACATAAGAGTAAGCCATAATAATGCCAAGCTTTGGCATCACTTATTAGGGGTAACTCTTTGAGGACCTACAAAACACTTATTACTACCAAATCATTCTGAAAACAGAAATACTAGTCAAGTTTGTACCAGGACTGAGAATACATGGTTCTATAAAGCCAGGAAAGATGCTACATGTTAATTCTCCTATCCACTATTGGGTGGCTTCCTATTGTCTACAGGACAAATTCCAGACTTCTCCCCTAATATCAAACTATATATCCTGCCTGCTATGGTGAGACTAGGTGTCCCACAAAGGCACACATGTTAAAGGTTGGTTGCTAGCCTGTGGTGCTATTGAAAGGTGGTGGAAACTTAAAGAGGTAGAAGAAAGTTAGGTCTAGTAGAAGAAAGGTAGGTCACCATGATGGCCTTGACACAGGTCAAAAGCAACAAGCCAACCAAGCATGGACTGAAACCTCCAAAACTGAGCCAAAATAAAACTTTCCACCTTTGAAGTTGATTAGCTCAATATTTTGTTACAGTAACAGAAAGCTGACTAACACACTGCCTAATTTTTCAATCCAGACCTTACACATTATATATACTGAATATGCTGGTAACTAAGCCTTTCCCTGTCAGCTCTAACCCCCATCCTACTCTACAGTCAGCCTTGTGATGCTTAGGATAGGAGTCTGAAAATAGTATTTTCTTATTTCCAGAATCTCCCTACTGATCTCAGCCAATACAGGGCAATATTCAATTCTGCAAAATGAAAGAAGCATAAACGAATTACTCCTTCCTGTTTGTTTCTTCTGTGCTTCCTGTTTACTTCCCATTCCTGCGGGCATCAACCCTACCAATGCATCTTTGTTCCAGAAGTGGCAGTTTCTTTCCATAAAAGCAGTTGAATTCTGTTTGCGGTTTTTCCAGTGTTCACAGAACCAGCCTCTTAACAGATTCTTCTGAAATACCAGCACCAACCATCTCTCCACCTTTCCTCAGATGTCTAATTCCCAGCCACCCAAGCCCCTTCTGCCGACTTCTAGGTTTTAATAATTCCAGTATCTTTCTTTGTTGCCCTAGTCCTTATTCTTGCATTTACTACTTTTGTAATATGTTACTTTCTTATTATTATTTTAGTTATCTAGTTAGCAACTTTCTGCTGAGTTAAAATTTTTTGTACACTAAATTCAAACTAATGCACTTAAGTAGCAGCCATGTTTAATCTACACTGACACCTTGGAATTTTTGTAAGCTTTCCTGGAATACTCCCATGGTTCTCTGGAAATATAGGCTTAAATGTTCTCCAATATCTATCTTAAATATTGCTTCTGTGATGCTTTTCTTGACCTCCTTAAATAGAATCACTCCCATGTGATCAGTACAATTCCAATTTGTACATCCTTCCATATGCCACATATAAACATTATTTATTTATATATCTTTATGCTCTACTAGACCATGAGCTCTATAGAAGCAGGACCTATGCTTTATTCATCTCTGTATCCATAGTGTCTACCACATTATCTGGCATATAATAGGAATATCACAAATGCTCATTTAGTTGATGTTTTATGCTAATGAACTATAAGATCCTGTGACCAGATGAAGAAATATTCTTTAGTTTCAACATATAAGTCTTCTGTTCATGTTGTGGGAAAGATGCCAGGTCAAGGAAAATCCTCCCACTAACCTGTCAACTTTGACCTAAATTCCCTATTTAGAAAGTATATTCCATGGTACCTGAATATTTGATAAGCATTAGCTATAATTTCTTCAATCTATTACTAAGTAACTAATTAACAATGAGTCACTATTTAACACGGCCTTAATAACAAACAAATCAATGTGATATTCAAGATATGTAATAATATAGCCCGAATTAGTTTATCTTCCCGCTGACTCATATTTTGAGTTTGTCAACTATAGCCCACCTCACAGGGTAGACTAGACTACCACCATTTTTGAAAAGTAAATTGTTATTGATACACAGCCATGTTCATTCATTTATGCATTGTTAGCTCCAAACCCACCCTTCTATAGACCCACAAGTGTCTATATCTACTACTAAGATATATTATACTATTGTCTAAATGCATTCTTTATGAAGAAGTTTACTAGTTATGATAGAAATCATATGTCTGCAACTCCCAAAATATTTAACTGGCCCTTTATAGAAAGCATTTGATTATCCCTGCTCTAAATTGTAGCCAAACCAGAATTACAACTTGCTTTCCCGTGTATCCACACCACTCTCGCCATTCCTGGTGTCTTCCCCCCCCCATTTTTCCTGTCATACACTATTAGTTATTGAAGTTTTTCCAACCACCCAACTAAAAACCAACATTGCCCCCTCTGAACTCTAGTTTCATTTTTCATCACTCTTAAAGCATTTATATTTTACTATGAAGAATTATTCTATGTCTACTCCTCATATCCCCCTGATTATAGATTCTCAGAGGACAGGTTCCAGAATTTATATATTTTATATATTATACAGGTCCAGAAACCAGGAGAAATTTATGATAAACATTTGTCAAATGGAGTCAAACAGAACCAAATTGTTTGCCAGTAGTTTTCCTATGCTCTTCTCTCCATAGCCTGAGATCTTTGCTAACACAGCACATTACAGACCTGTTGGTGGGTCACCATAGATAGTTTTCTGTTTGAACTTAAAAACACTGCTGAAAGACATAATTCTTGATACAATTATCAATAGCAACTTATCTAAACTAATGAAACAAATTATATTTAAAAATGTATTTGGGAGTTTGTGGGAAATGACTGCTTTTGAGATTAGAGGGTAAGGTGTTGAAAGCTTAGGTTTCTATATGTGTCAGTGACTTGAGCTAATGAGGCTATTAGGTGATTCATCTTAAATTGCCCAATGTCATGAGCCACAGAATATTTTCCAGAATTGTTCTATTACTGATTACAAAGGAAATAGAAGAAGATTTGAACTCAGTCTAAACTGTGTCTTCTTTCATAATTATACACTACGTTAGCCTCAGTTTGTAATTAATATATTCTAATTTTTTCTGTATCTAAGTTAAATTATGAAACTATAAAGGTAAACAATGTAATAAATATGTTTGTTTTTATAAGTACAATTGAATTATATGTGCTAGAGATAGGAATATAGAAGTGATGCATTATTTTTTCATAGTAGAATGAGAAAGTTCATTCTATTCATCCTGTTTATCTTCATCACTTAAGAAATTTAAAAAAAATTAAAACAGTACATCCTTCTAGAAATGCTTCTCAGTTAATAAAAGACTTCCACTTAAGAAAGCATAACTGCTATTTGTTTTAATTTCACTGGCTTCAGTAACATTTCTTCTAAAGTCAGTGTGAATGGGTCATGGCCAATGTATCTGGTATATGACCCCCATCTAATCAAAGAAGCCCAAGGTTCAAAGCATAATCCTCTAAAAGGAATATGTGTGAAAAGTTTGACTTAATTCAACATGCTTCTTTCTCTTTAGGATGTTCTTATATCTTGAATGATATTAATCATATCATAGCCATATCAATATTACCTGCACTGTTATTTAAACTTGGCAGATTATCTTACCTAGCAGCAATGATTGAACATTTATATGAGAAATGAGGAGGTTTCAAACACCCTAGGTTTCATTCTATTCCTCATATATGCAGGGCCACTTATCTATGAAAATTAGCTACTACTGTTCAGAAGGGGACAAACCTAGCTATCAAATTCACAAGAAACAGAATATAACAAACCGACCATATAAACATGAGATATGGCCCCTATAGCAAAATAATGCTATATACAAGAGCTATAGAGAACCCTGTTATGAAATGTAAAATGAAACCTTGGGCTAGCAACAGTACTTTGGTCTGACCCCAATAGCAGTGCTATAGGAGTCAATACTCAGATTTATATTTGGAAAGATGCAAAGAAGTTCACCCAATTAACAATTTATTTCACCAGAATGTCAATGTTGTTGACTTGCTATAATTTTGATATTTTAATGCATTATAGAAGCATAACACATACTCTAAGACTGATAATACTGGAAAGACTTTAGTTATCAAGTAGACTAGAAATGCCCATTTTATACATGAGGAAAATGAAAGCCAAAGAGTTTCAGCGCCATGTGCATAAATTTCACAGTCGATTATCAATAGTAGTGTGTGGGTTTTAATCCACATCTCTTTAGAGTCTACTGACTATTCCTCTAAGTTGGTTTGTTTATTTGGGTACAGAAATATTACATAACTACTGAGCATGGACTATTTTTATGCTAAAGGAAAACTATCACCATCAAAGAAGGGAATATAATCAAAACAGAATAAGACCTAAAAAAAAAATTGGTCAAAGTGATATAACAAGCAACAGTAACCCTACTACCAACAACTTCTAGGCTTCTCCATCCACAAGCAGAGGGTAGAGTCCCCCTTCCATTTGACTGACGCCTGAAGCTCGACAGATTTGCTCATTTGAAACAAGCCAAATTTCATCTTTTCCCTATGAATGGGCACATTTGTTTATATTCCTCTACAATATATCTAGTATGAGATGAGACGTA
The DNA here is from genome assembly GCA_004027185.1 of Glis glis. Taxonomy (NCBI): domain Eukaryota; kingdom Metazoa; phylum Chordata; class Mammalia; order Rodentia; family Gliridae; genus Glis; species Glis glis. Next base: position 5,025 of record PVJS01050423.1, on the reverse strand, counting down.
CATTCTCAGGATCTCATCCTTAAATATTTGAGGGTTTTCATTAAAATTTGCATAGCTGTCATTGTTGCTGGCCTAGAAAGAAGACAAAAGGAAGGAGGAATGTAAGAAAATATTTCATCAAACTAGCCATTTGGGAAAAATTTATTGATGTAAATTTCAAGAAATATTTCATGTTTTTATTTTGTTTTTATCTTTTTGAACATTAATCTTAATAATTATGTCATCTAACTATTTCATTTATTTTTTACCTCTTCCTAATATATTCCTCATTACTGCACATATTTTTTAAAATATACATATGTGAGATAATGTCATTGGACTGGAACGCTGTCACAGATAATAGTTCCCTGTTGCTAGATAAATGCCAAGGTAAAGCTAGACATTTATTGAAAGTAAATGTCGAGGCAAATTGAGAAACATTGATTGTAAGAAAATGTTCTATTATAGTAACTTCATTTCTGTTGTACCAAATGATGTATGTTGATGTAATCATTTTCTTTAATAAATCTTACTGTAGTATTGTTAAAGTAGTTCACAGCACAACAGAGCAACTACATTCTGATCATTGAAGAGAAGCAAACTTGGCATGATATGCAGCCAATTCAACATCTGTTCATAGGTAATAAGTCTATGTCCTGCTCCACCAAGTTATGTGTACCAATAACTTCTCACAAGCAGAGCCTCGTATGTTTCAACTGTTCATAAGAGTTGGCTGTTACACAATTTGGGTTCTTTTTCTCCTAAAGAGTTTCTGTGCTGCATTTTAGAAAAACCTTGGCATACACACACACACACACACACACACACACACACACACACATGAAAGATGGTTCAACTCTTTTGCTTTCCCTTACAAATAACCAAATTGCCAGAACAAGTGTGTAGAAACAAAAATCTAGTCCAGATTTTGAAAATGTAATGTATTGACCTTTCAAAAATTGGCTCCCAAAATATACATTTGCTGTTTTGCAAACACATCCAAATTTCAGAGTGATGACAGCTCACGGCTCAAATTCTGTTCCAGGAAGTTCAACTTAGCATGGTGGGCCATCCAAGTTGGCCAAAGTGAAACCACAAGGGAAGTCCAGAAATGAGAGTCTTCCTTAGATGAGAAAAAGTATGATTCACTGAAAGGAATTCCTTAGTGTATTGGAACCATGGGGAAAACAGAGCAAGTTCATTTCACTGGGGACCAGTTTTACTTAAAGAGAAAAAGAGGATACAAAACCAAATTAATTATCCAAACTTCTTTAGTGCTCAAAAGTCTAGAAATAGACTTTGAATTTTATATCATATATTTAAAGTAACTTCTCTCAAACTTCCAAATTCTGAAAGTCATAAACAATAAGAGAAACAGAATTCACCTGTAGAAAAATACATCGTGTTGCTGGAAAGAATAAGGATAATGAAAAGGTTGAAAATGTTAAAAAGTAGTTTTGCTTAACTTTTCTGGTCACAGGCAGAGAAGTAATAAACTGAAAGGCTGAAGTAGTATAAGAGTGTGTGTGTGTGTGTGTGTGTGTGTGTGTGTGTGTGTGTGTGTATACACACAAAGAGAGGTGTAGAGTTGTATTGTTTTTGAACCCTGGGGCATTCTACCTCTGAGTTATACACCCAGTCTCTCTCTCTTTCTTCTTTCTTCCTCTTTCTTTCTTTCTTTCTTTCTTTCTTTCTTTCTTTCTTTCTTTCTTTCTCTTTCTTTCTTTCTTTCTTTCTTTCTTTCTTTCTTTCTTTCTTCCCTCTCTCTCTCTCTCTTCTTTTTTTGAAACAGGGTCTCACTAAGTTGCTGAGGCTGTCCTTGAACCTGCAATCGTCCTGTCTCATCCTCCCAAGAGATGTATTTTTATGCAAATTTAAGATGAGCAACTTTTACCTGTTTAATCTTACTTTGTAATAATGAGTGCAGAAAAGAATATGTTCTTTAGTGCTTTTAGATGTGTGTGTGCACCTGTACCTATGTGTGCATATGCATGCTGTAACCTACACCACATTCACTGGCAAAAACCTATTAAAGAATTCACATATGGGCCAACATTTTCTCTGATTTTAAACAGAGTCAGGTCTCCTTTGCAAACCTGATACATCATATAATGGTTTTAAATAATATGGGTTCAGGCACAAAGTGCATTCACCAGCTGAAAGCATTGTTAAATAACTTTGGGAATCTTACTTGATTTCTTCATTTCTTCATTTTTCTTTTTTTAATACTTTTATTGGTACATTATAGTCATATCATAATGTGGTTCATAGTGGCAGTGGCATACATGCACACAACACTTGGTGGGCTTTCCCCGGGCTCCCTCCCCATTTCCCATACAGGGTATTGAGATTGACATTGGTATTCTCACATATGTACATAATGTCAATGGAAGTGATTCCTTCACTGATTCTCCCTCTCTTCACCCTTTCCCTAGACTACTCCCCTGGCTCCACTGAAGTTTCTCCTGCATTATCTGAAGTCTCTCTGGTATTCTGATTACTCCCTAGCTTGCGCATATGAGAGAAAACATATGACCCTTCACTTTCTGTGACTGGCTAATCTCACTTAACATAATGTTCTCCAGATCCATTCATTTTCCTGAAAATGACATACTATTGTTCTTCTTTATTGCTAAGTAGAATTCCACTGTGTGTATATCCCATAATTTTGTAATCCATTCATCTGTTGATGGACACCTAGGTTGGTTCCATAATTTGGCTATTGTGAATTGTGCTGCTATAAACATGATTTTCTGATTTCAGTCCCTTTGGAAAGATACCTAGGAATGGTATAGCTGGATCTTATGGTGGATTCATTCCTGATTTTCTGAGGAATCTCCACACCGATCTCCATAGCAGCTGCACTAATTTGCAATCCCACCAACAGTGTAGATGAGTTCCAAATTTCCCACATCCTCACCAGAATTTATTGTTGTTTGACTTCTTGATGATTGCCATTCTGATTGGGGTTAGATGGAATCTCAGTGTAGTTTTGATTTGCATCTCCCTGATTGCTAATGATGTTGAACATTTTTTCATGTATTTATTGGGCATTTGATCTCTTCTTTTGTGAAGTGCCTATTTAGTTCAACTGCCCATTTCTTGATTGTGTTTAGTGTTTAGTCTTTTAAGTACTTTGTATATTCTAGATATTAGTCCTCTATCAGAGGGATAGCTGGCAAAGATCTTCTCCCATTCTGTACTCTTGGTGGTTTCCTTTGATGAGCAGAAGCTTTTTAGTTTAATGTCATCCCATTTATTAATTCTTGTTTTAATTTCCTGAGTTTTGGGGGCCTTAATGAGAATATGCCCTCCTCTAGTAACTTGAAAGTGTCTGGTCTACTAATTTCTAGGTCTTTGATTCATCTCAAGTCAACTCTTGTACAGGGTGAGAGGTAAGGGTTTAATTCCATTTTTCTACAAATGGATAACCAGTTTTACCAACACTATTTGTTGAAAAATAGTGTTGTAATAGTGCTATCTTTTCTCCAACATATGTGTTTGGTAGCTTTGTCAAAAATCAATTGACTATAATTGTGTGGATTTGTTTCTGTATCTTCTATTCTGTTCCATTGGTGAATAATCACAGTACCTATTTTGTAGGATACTATAAGAATTAAGTAAGATAATGCATGAAAAAGTATCTGACCTATTTCCAGTCTTATGCATACAATAATCACTCAGTTAACTTCTATTTCCAGTGATAAACAACAATATATTGAACAATCTAGAAATGGCTAGTTGGGAAGGAACAGAAATCCTGGGGGAATACATGTTTGTAAGACTGAAGTGTCTCAAAAAAAAATCTGTTAGACAATAAGGCTGCCAGGAAACATTGTGTTCTTCACTTAATACCATCCCTGAGCAATGAATGTTAGCTTTTCCCCATTTGCTTGGGGGGCAAAAGGCCATGCATCTTGCCAGCCTGGCTGTTGGTCCCAGCCTCAGGGAACTTCCAAGTTTAAGCAAGGTTTTCTATCCCATAATTTTGTACAATGAAAATAAGGCCTGACCCGTGCATCTTTCTATCCTTTCTTTCCAAGTAGATTGATTCAGGAAAGAAGGAGAATTTTTTAAAGTAAACTTTTCAAATTAAAACCAAATAAAAAAATGAACATATCCAGCATATTTTAGGTCTTTTAAAAAAGTTTTTGTCTTAGGCTGCTGAAAAAAAGTTTTTATTCTTGTTATTGGAACTTCTTTTTCTTCCTACATCTTTAGGACTGTGGAGTCATAATAAGGGAGAATTTGTACCACCTTTAGCCTTCCAGGTGAGATCTACACAGTCTATAAACCATAACTTAAGATTTCACTTATGTTTTTGAAAGGGAGTTGACAGAAAATCTTCCTGGATTCTTTCTAAAGTAAGAAATTTTAAGTTACTGAAGATACTGGATATACTTATACAACATCTCCAAGAACATCAACATCTGGGTTAAAAGAAGAAGTCTCAATTGTCTATACATAAAGACAGTTGATCTGGTTTCTAACTTTTAATCTAGATGGTAAAGCAATAGTATGCATACAAACTAAAATAAAAAATAGGAATAAGGCAATAGGTACACGAGTGGGCTTCAATCCTACATCAAATTAATTTCACACTCTTTGATCATTCACCTAAAGTGGTTTTCAATCTTAGCTACACATTAGAATCACCAGAGAAAAAATTTTAAATAATGATGCTTGGTCCCACCTCACTGGAGATTCATATTTAATTGCTCTTGGGTAAGAAACAGGTATCGGTATTTTAAAAGATCCTTGAGTAATTCCAATAAGCTTGCAAATTTGAAAAGCAATGTCCAAAGGGATCATCATAGAATCAGTCTTCCTTTTAGACATACAGAAACTATAGTTAAAAAAAAATGGAAGCTCACATAAATTCCTACCACTCTCCACCAACTCATATATGAAGAATTGTGATCTAATGACAGGGACAAAGTCTTTTATTTATTTATTTATTTATTTTTTTTGTACCAGAGATTGAACCCAGGGGCATTCTACCTCTGGGCGACAACCCCAGTCCTATTTTTTTTTTTTTTTTTTTTT
>PVJS01050422.1:0-14323 GCA_004027185.1 Glis glis | reverse complement strand
TTTTTTATGCTTTATTTTGAAACCGGGTCTCACGAAGTGGCGGAGGGCCTCACTAGGTAGAGAGAGTGAGAGAGAGAGGAGAGTGAGGAGAGAGAGAGAGAGGAGAGAGATCGCGCGCGTGCTGAGGTTGGCCGCGAACCCGGGTCCTCTGGTCTCCGCCTCCCAAAGTACTGGGATTACAAGCGTGCGCCACCACGCCCAGCTGTGGTCTGCAATTTTAAATAGAGTGGTCAGTGAAGGTGAATAAAGATGTGAAGGTGGTGAGGAAGTTGGCTTCACAGATAACTGTGGTATTCTAGGATCAGGGAATAGCAAAGGCAGAGACTCCAAGGAAGAAGCGTGCCAGATGTGCTCAAGAGCAGCAGGAAACTGGAGAGAAGGAAGATCCTCCTGTTCTAGTGGGAAGGTGCAGCATTGGAAGGTTCCACCGAAGAGTGAGAAGATACTACATGCATTTGAATGGGAGCACTCTTACTGTTACACAAAGAATGCATTTTAGGGTGTGTCTCAGCTATGGCTTGCTGCATAGCAGATAACCCCAAAAGTTAGTGACTTTAGATAACAGTGGTTTATGATTTCTCATTACTCTGTGGGTTTTTCAGGCAGTTCCTCTGCCACCTTCACCTGGGCTCATTCCTGAGGTTGCAGTCAGCTAGAGGGTCAGGCAGAGGTAGAAGATCCAAGATGGCCCCACACATACTTGGTAGTCAGTGTTGACTGTTGGTGGTATGGACTCAGTTCTCCACCATATAGTTCTGATCCTGGTAGACTAGCTTTCTTACGTGGTAATCAGTGTTCTAAGTTGGTGAAGCTGGAAGCTGCAAAGCCCTTGGGGGCTTAGGTTCAGAAACTCACACAAAGTCATTTCTGCCACATGCTATTGATCAAAGCAAATCAAAATATAGCCAGACATGGTGGTGCATGCATGTAATCCCAGTACTTGGGAGGCTGAGACAGAAGGATCGTGGGTTTGAGTCCAGCCTCTGCAATTTAGTGAGACCCTCCGCAACTTAGTGAAACCCTGTTTCGAAGTAAAAAATAAAATAGGGCTGGGGGTGTAACTCAGAGGTAGAATGCTCCTGGATTTAATCCCCAGTACCACACACACAAAAAAGGGTAGAGAAATGTTTTCCACTTCTACCTCTGGATGGAGAAATGGAAAATTCATATCGAGATCGGAAGAACTTGTGGCCATTAGTCTACCACAGGGGCAAGGACAGAAGCAGGCAATAGTTTGGATGTGATTGCAGTAATTCAGGGGAGAGCTGATGAATGGTGGCTTGAACCAGGGTAATAGTGACAAAAATTGATAAGTTAGACTTCAAATATATATGTAATCTAATATATATATATATTTGGATTATATATAATCTTTTATTGCTGCAATGTAATTCTACATCATAGTGAGATTGAAAGTGATAAACGGTGTGGTAGCACACACCTGTAATCTCAATACTTGGGAAGCTGAGACAGGAGGATCCCAGGTTGGAGGCCAGCCTCAGCAACTTAGTGAAACCCTGCTTAAAAAAAGGGCTGGAGGTGTAGCTCAGAGGTAGAATACCCCTGGGTTCAATCTTTAGTGCTAAAAGACACACACACACACACACACACACACACACACACATGTATGCACAAAGGACTTGGTGACTCTGAATATTTTGAAGGTGGAGCCAACAGCTCACATCATTCATTTATATCAAAAAAGCTCTTGACGTTGCTCTTCTGCTCTCATTTAATTCTAACTGCTTTCTCTCTCTTGCTCTCTTGCTTACCCTCCTCCTTCTCCCTCTCTCTCCTCTCCTTCCATATCTGTGAGAAGCTTTGTCCTCTGCCACTTTGTCTGCATCCACACACACTTCTCTGACAATCCCATCCACTTGCATACCATGGGGCTATAAGCTGGAAACCTCTAGCCCAAACTAATTCCTAAGCTGTAGCTCTACCTATTCCCCTCTTTGCCCACCTATTCTGCCTCAAGTTGGTGCTAGTATTTGAGTCAACATGTTGAAGTCTGAAGTCATTTCCTTCCCTCTACAAGATATGGCTTCCAATGTCTTATGTCTTGTTTCTGACTCGCATTCTTTACCAATGCCTAAACTGCTGGTTAATGTTTGACTCCTTTCAATTTTCTCCCTATACAATCAGTTCTTGCACTCTTTGCCAATCTTTTCTAATGGCCACCACTCCTAGTCGCTTCCATTTTTACTTTCTTGTCAGGAATGTTGTTTTTCTCTTTGTTTTTTTTGTGGTTCTAGGGACTGAAGCCAGGGGCATTCTACTTATGAGTTACACCTCCACAGCTCTATTTTACTTTTTCCTTTTGAAACAGGATCTCACTAAGTTGTTGAGGGCCTCACTAAGTTGCTGAGGCTGGCCTCAAACCTGAAATCCTCCTGTCTTAGCCTCCCAAATACTAGTATTATAGGAATGTGCCATCATACCTGGCAGGAATGTTCTAACAGTATCCCACATACGTTCCCTGATTGGTGTCTCTTCTGCCTATTCTTCATAGATTTACAGCTTACTCCTGCTAAAGGTCAAAAACCTACCACAGATCCCAACTCTCTATTATGTAAAAATTCATACCCTTAGATCATCATTCTAGATACTCTGAAAACTTTCCCCATCCCACCTCTTGCCCTGTTTCTTACCACCTGGTGTATGTGCATCTGAGCTGAAGTTCCTTAGGAGTGCCCCAAGCTCCCATCTCTGTTCCTGTCATTTTCTGTGCCAAGGCTTCCCTTTCTAAATCACTGCTATTACATTTCTAGCCATCTTTGTGCCCTATCTCCAAGTCTCTAGAGGCATATGCTTTCTGTGAATTCCTTAGGGTACTTATCACATTCTTGTTTGTATTTTCACTAGTTGCATATGGATCTTAACCCTTCGATCATAGTATATGTTCTTGGAAAATAGGGACCTTATTTTATTCTTATCTAATAGAGAGGAGTCATTGATGGTTTTGAAGGGAGGTTAATATTTCATAGAGCTAAAACTGTAATCTTTTTTCCAATTTGAAAAAAACTGCCTGTGGCTCCTTCAAGAGTCAGAGGGGCTGGGCATGGTGGCACACACCTGTAATCCCTGTACTTGGGAGGCTGAGACAGGAGGATCACAGATTCAAGGCCAGCCTCAGCAACTTAGCGAGACCCCTTTTCAAAAATAAAGAAAAATGGCGGGGGTATAGCTCAGAGGTAGAATGCACCTGGGTTCAATCCCCAGTACCCCCAAAAATAATAATAGTAAAAAGGAAGAGGGTTTTTTCCTCGCCCTCTTTAGAAAGTGGTGGCAGTAGATTCAGGAGCAAATACAGCTTAGTCTTCTGATCAGAGCACATTTTTCTTTAGATGAGACCTTGGAGATCACCTAATCCAAACTGTCATGTACAGAGATGAGGCCTGTGGCCCAGGGAGGTGGGGGGCTGGTTCAGGGTCATGGGGCTGGTCCAAGGTCACAGGGATGGTTAGTGGTAAATCTGGGACTGCAGTCCTGACTGGAGTTTAAATCATCTCTGTTTCTAAGTGAAGTTTGATTTCGGGAGAAGGAACTTCTCTGCCCCCTTCTTGGTATCTCTTTTCCATATAAAAGAAAGTAAAAAAAAATCAAATTTGGTAGGATAAAATCAAATAATTAATTAATTAATTACCAAAGAAGTATCAGGGACAAAATGTTAGAATTTTGTTGACTGGGATGGGAAGGACTTTCTTGGTTTCCTATGGTCTGAGGGTCCTTGTATTATGCTCCAAAGTTCATAAAGCCATACTTTAATTGACTTATAAAAGAGAACTCCTTTCAAGAATTAATTATTTTTTGCGGTACTGGGGAATGCTCAGGGGCATTCTACCTCCGAGCTACACCCCCAGCCCTATTTTTTATTCTTTATTTTGAAACAGGGTCTCACTAAGTTGCAGAGGGCCTCACTAAGTAGCTGAGGCTGGCTGCAAAACCGGATTCTCCTGTCTCAGCCTCCCAAGTACTGGGATTACAAGCATGCACCACCATGCCTGGCTCAAGAATTAATATTTTGTTGTTGAATTTTCTTGTCACATGAGTGTTAAAATTACCCCTGGTTTACGAGTCTTCTGCATTAACTGTGTTACTTAAAGACATTTTTGTGTTATTACTTCATTGATTGAATCATTTTTCTTGATCATAATACTATAATTGCTCATGGAAGGGAAAGAAACTTTTCATTATATAAAAATATAGCCTTAGGCGCAGGGTCTGTCCAGATCCAGAGTCCCTGAGTGACGTGGGAGCAGAACTTCTGCTGACCTGTATCGGACATGGAGCATGAAGGAGAAATTGAAGAGGACAGAATTAAAGATATCAAGATAGCAAGTTTAAAGCCAGCCTCAGCAACTTGGTGAAGCTGTCAGCAACTTAGTGGGAGCCTGTTTCCAAATAATAAAATAAAAAGGTCTGGGGGTATAGCTTGGAGGTAGAATGTCCCTGAGTTTAATCCCCAGTACCATAAAATAAATAATAAATAATAAATAAAATAAATTACATTCCCTTCTACTCTTAACATGCTATGACTATATTAACTCCTAGCATGAAACAGGAAAACTGCGTAGTGTGAGGAGGAAAGGAAAATTGATGATATACAGTAACTGCTCATATTCATTAATTCCAAACTGGCTCCACATTGGGGGAGAGGTCTTGATAGGATACAGATATGTCCTACTTTAAGAAACTAAAAAAGAAAAATGGCAGGATAGAGGGAGACAGTGTGCTTCAGGTGCTCCGAGACTCAGAACTCAACCAGCTGGAAGACTGCTTCTATACAAGGAACAAAAAGGAGCCAAAACTCAAAACAATGACAGTTGAAATGCAGCAGAATAGGAGGCAGCAGAGAAAGCAGAGGACTGTAAAGAGCTCCATGCATCTCACCTGGTGAGCGGAGAGCGGCATCAATGGCGCCATCTTGGAGGCCACGCCAGCACCGCAGCGACCAGAGACCTCCAGCAAAGAAGCAGCAGATCCCTGTGAAGCCAGAGACTACAGACCATCACCAAAAGCAGTCAACTCCGGACCATGATGAAGCTCAAGTCAGACCAGACTCGGGAGACAGCTACAAGAAGCAGGCCACATGCTCTGCTTCTGCAGTGAGATCGAGGAGGAGAGACAAAGATGATGTAGCCCAGCACAGGAGCAGCCCAGCATGGAGGACACAGGCTGGTGAGCCACGGCCCCACCCCGGAGCATCCCAGAACTGAAGACGCAGGTGGGTGAGCCACAGCTCCGCCCTGGAGCACCCCAGCACTGAGGACGCGGGTGGGTGAGCCATGGCCCCGCCCTGGAGCACCCCCAGCACTGAGGACACAGGTGGGTGAGCCATGGCCCTCCTGGAGGACATGGGTGGGTGCTGGAGAAAACCTCAGATGAGTAAAGAAGGTGACCTAACTGAGGAAGATGGGGGGGAGGGAAACGCCCTCTTGCACAGGATGTACATACACAAATATATCAAAGTCAGTTACTATGCTGAGCATGAGAAGGAGGGGGGGAGGGAAAGGGGGTGGGAATTGGGGGAGGGCATGTATACTTCTTCCATCCTGAAACCCATCAAGATGTATGATTACAATGCACCAATAAAAAAAATAAAAATATAAAGAAGAGAGTTAAAATGGAACTGTCAATCTTTTTATATAAAAAATGGTATTCCGTTTTTTGTCTTCTTTCTTATTCTAATGTGGTAGAACCTTGCCCCTTTTCTTCTTTTATGCCACTGCCCTGATAGCTATTTGGGATCTAGGATTCTGGCATTATAGCTTCATACATGAAAAATTATTCCATATTGTGATATAAGGAAACAGAAAAATAACATGGAAAGATATAACCTATGATTGATGCCATTTCTATGATTTTAAAAATGGCATTTGGACATCAAATTGTCATTATATTTTAGGGGTAAGATTATAATAGATTTTAAATTTCTTCTGTATACTTTAATATGACTTCCCTATTTATATGATTGTTATGTCTTTTATAATAAAAACATAAGTCTTTTGTGGAAAAATTAAAACTCCCTAGTGTGTTATATAACATTTTGAAAAAGTCACTTGAGACTTGCATGTAGCTCTTCATCACAAGGAAACTGTGAAACAATAAATTAGAGGAATATTTCCATGATAATGCAGTTTGTACCATTATTTACACATTTTTGTTTTATTATAGTAACATGATATAATAAGAATTTGGTGGTTCTGTCTTTATAGGTATCGCAAAGGATTTGAACTTCAGTCATCTCTTTACTCTGGACTTAACCTTGCAATTTTGCTGGTAGCTGCTGGACAGCAATTTGAAACTTCCATAGAACTAAGGAAAATAGGTAACTCTGTTTATTATTGCTGATGTTGATGCTTTGGTTACACACGGTTAACATTAAAAACTATGTTCAAGCCGGGCGTGGTGGCGCACGCTTGTAATCCCAGTACTTGGGAGGCGGAGACCGGAGGATCTGGGTTTGCGGCCAGCCTCAGCTGTTTAGTTAGGCCCTCCGCAACTTTGTGAGACCCGGTTTCAAAATAAAGTATAAAAAATAGGGCCGGGGGTGTAGCTCGGAGGTAAAACATCCCTGGGTTCAATCCCGGGTATCACAAAAAAAAATTATGTTCAAGCTGGGCGTGGTGGTGAGCACCTGTAATCCCAGTACTTGGGAGGCTGAGACAGGAGGATTACAGGTTCGAGGCCAGCCTCAGCAATTTAGCGAGACCCTCAGCAACTTAGTGAGACCCTGTTTCAAAATAAAAAATAAAAGAAGGCTAGGGGTGTGACTCAGAAGTAGAACACCCCTGGGTTCAATCCCTAGCACCACACAAAAAATTATGTTCAAATAACTAGCATTAAATTTCAAAAGAAACAATCAGTTATCATCTGCCAGCACACCTGAGACAGCAACCAATATAAAATGCCTACTTGTCCTCTACCCAAAGGCTTGTGTGATGTGACAGAAAGTTGAAAGTAATTTTTATTACTCTCTCTAAAATTCAAACTCTGAAGGTATCCGGCTGAACAGTTTGTTGAGAAGAAAAGGGAGCTTGGAGAATATGGACAATTACTGGGATGTGGGTCAGCTCTTCACCATCAGCATTTTGGCAAATGACATTGGGAAGGGCATCCAGACAGCAGAGAGGCTATTCAAGCTGAAACCTCCAGAATGGTAAGTCAAGTCTGGGTCTCATCAGTACCCATCTTGATATCCGATTTGTTCTGAAATGTCTCCTGCAAGGAGAAAGGTAGAAATGCTAAAATAATTGCAATTGTATTTCCCCTTCCAGCTTCTTCATTAAAGCAGTCAGGGCAGAAATACCAGCTCTGAGGTCTCATTGCTTTTATGTGAAGGGAGGGAAAGGGAGATGGACACATGATACATACATTATGTCCCTGCATGCTCCATTCCTGAGATTAGACTCTCAGTTCCTGTTCATTTCTTCAGGTCCTCAAGAGCAAAGCATTTTTTGGTACTAGTATGTGGTATGAATTCATGGGAAAGCATATAGAAAAGCTAAAAAAAAAAGCACACCAAGAAAATGGCAGTCATCACAAATGAAAACTGGGGCTAAAAGACCAATAATAGAGTGGGGGCAATAAAAGGGCAGCACAATAGCAACCTAGGTTTGCCCATTCATTACACAGCCATTTTAATGTACAGGAAAGCATACTTAAACACACAGAAGTGCATTCATGGTTTATCATAGAATAAGAAAGGCCAGTTGCAGGGTATATTTTTCTTTTATTGGTATTCTCAGTCTTCATCATGCATCAGAATCACCTGTGTTGATTAAAACAGATTGCTGGGCCCATCCTCAGAATTTCTAGTTCAGTAAGTCTAGGGGAGAGCCCAAAGATTTGTATTTACAAATGACAAGCTGCTGCTCCTGGTCTGAGGACCACACTTTGAGAACCACTTTTCTATATGATCTCATTTTAATTAAAAATATGTATCAATGCCGGGCGTGGTGGTACATGCCTGTAATCCTAGTACTTGGGAGGCTAAGATAGGAGAATCGCAGGTTCGAGGACAGGCTCAGCCAGTAGTGAGACTCTCAACAGCCTAGTGATACCCTGTTTCAAAATAAAAATAAATTAGGGCTGGGAGTGTAGCTCGGAGGTAGAATGCCCTTGGGTTTAATTCCCAGTACCAAAATAAATAAATAAATAAATAGAAATAGGTAAAAAGTAGTGACTTATAGGAAAAGGTCTGGAAGGAGTGGGTAATATCTGACTTTTACATAGACATGGAGCTCCATTAGAATTGTAGATATCTAGCTGGGCATGGTGGCACACACCTGTAATGCCAGTGCTTGTGAGGCTGAGACAGAAGGATTACAGGTTTGAGACCAGTGTGCACTAATTTAGTGAGACCCTGTTTTTTCAAAATAAATAAAATAGGGCTGGGGTTTTAGTTCAGTGGTAGAGTATCCCTGGGTTTAGTCCCCAATAACTCCCCCCAAAAAAAACCCACAGAATTGTAGTGATCTTTTTGATTGCTGCAGTTTCCTAATAGATGCTCAATAGATATATGTATAATGACTAAATGATGAATGAGGAAGTTTCTCCAAAATATTGACAATGGTTATCTCAGGGAGACAGCCTTATACTAAGTTTTCAGACTGTTGTTTTCCTTATTTCTATTTTCTGATTTTTCTAATATATATATATATATATATTTTTTTTTTTTTTTGCGGTACCGGGGATTGAACCCAGGGGCGTTCTACCTCCACTCTACGCCCCCGGCCCTATTTTTTATACTTTATTTTGAGACCGGGTCTCACGAAGTTGCGGAGGGCCTCACTAAGTAGAGAGAGAGAGAGCTGAGGCTGGCCATGAACCTGGATCCTCCGGTCTCCACCTCCCAAAGTACTGGGATTACAAGCGTGCACCACCACGCCCAGCTCTAATATATATTTATATGGATTACAAATTAAGTATTCCTTATTTGAAATGCTTGGGACCAGAAGTATTTCAGATTTTGTGGTTTGGGGATTTTGGAATATTTGCATGGACTTTACCAGTTGAGCATAACTGAGCATAAGTCAGATCTGAAATGCTTTAAAGTCCAAAACTTTTTGAGTGCCAACATGACACTCAAAAAGTTTTTAATTTTGCTGGGCATCATGACACAGGCCTCTAATCCCAGTACTTGAAAGACTGAGACAGGAGGATCCCAGGTTTAGGCTAGCCTCAGCAACTTAGCAAGACCCTCAGCAATTTAGCAAGACACTATTTAAAAAAATTTAAAAAGGAGCTGGGGGCTGAGACTGGAGGATCGCAAGTTAGAGGATAGTCTCAGCCGTGAGGTAAGACTCTCAGCAACCTAGCGAGACCCTGTTTCAAAACGAAAACATAAAAATGCCTGGGGGTGTAGCTCAGAGGTAGAATGCCCCTAGGTTTAATCCCCAGTACCACAAAAAGGGGGTGCTGGGGTAGAAGCTCAGAGGTAGACTACCTCTGGGTTCAATCCCCAGTACCCCGCCAAAAAAGTTTTGGATTTTGGGGCATTTCAGATATCAGATTCTCAGATCAGGGATGCTCACCTGTATTTGCGTACATTTTTAGATTTTACTTTTAACGATACATGTTAATCTGCTGCTTCATATTTCCCAGTTCAGAGGGCTAGTTGGATTCCCAGGGGTAGGAATGTCTTCATTCATGTCTAGTTTGAGCTTTGTACTTGGGAGACTGAGACAGGAGGACCACAGATTTGAGGCTAACTCTTGGTAACTTAGTGAGACTCTGTTTCAAAATTATATATATATAGTTTGTCTCCATTTCTTCCCAGTCTGAAAGATGTTAAATTTGGCTCCTAAACCAGATCAACTTCTTGAAAGTCCTCTGAGGCTGAGGGAATAGTCAGACTTGGTCTCCACTCTCCTGGGATGGCTGCTATATGTAGAATCTTAATCCTATAGTGGATTGTGCATCTGGACCAGATGAAGCTGACTCCAGGGAGAGGAGACCCCAGGGTTGGACCTACTTCCATCATATCAGCACTTGGGGTGACTTAGAGTATTGTTACTTACTTTCGGGGGACCCCAAGACCACCCTGAGGTTCATGATCTACTAGAAGGACTCGTAGAATTTAAAAGCAATATAATGTTCATAGTTATGGTTTCAGTGAAGGCAAAAGGCACATAGGGCAGAGTCTAGGAGAGACCACGTGCTAGCTACCAGTGGTCTTCTTCTAGTGGAATCACGTGGACAGTGCTAAATCTTCCCAGCAGCAATCTGTGACAACATGAATGAAATATTGCCATCTAGGAAATCCAACTGAGCCTTGATATGCATGTTTTTTGTTTGTTTTTGTTGGTTTTTTTTTTTGGCTTTTTCTTTTGGTACTGTGTATTGAACCCAGGGGGTATTCTACTTTTAACCTGTAGCTGGGCACAGTGGCACACACCTGTAATCCCAGTACTTGGGAGGCCAAGACTGATTTGAGGCCGCCTCAGCAATGTAGCAAGACCCTCAGCAACCTAGCCGAGACCCTGTTTCAAACTAAAAAAAAATAAAAAGGTCTGTGGGGGTCTAGCTCAGAGGTAGAATGCCCCTGGGTTTAATTCCCAGCACCAAAAAAAAACAAATAAAGCAACCCCCCCCAGCCCTTTTAATTTTTTTTTTTTTGTTTCGAAGCAGGGTCTCACTAAGTTACCACGTACTGGCATTGAACCTGCAAGCCTCCTGTCTCAGCCTCCCAAGTATTGGGATTACAGTCATGTGCTACCATGTGCTTGTTTGCATTTCTTTTAATTAGTTATGTGGCTGTCAAATGATTGTGTATGAAACACTTGTGACATAATATGAATTTAAGTAAATCTTTGGGGAAGCTTCTTTTAAAAGGAGTAGAATTGGGATTCAGTTTCTTTAGGAATCTGATTTATGGATTTCTGTGATTGTTCCAGGTATCTGAGATCTATACTTGAGAACCTGTTAATAATTCAGCGCTTCAAGACATTTATTGCAGAAGATTCACCCAGGCAAAAACGACTTAACTTCTGGTTTGATATAATTTTTGAAGCAACAAACAAAGTTACTAATGGACTTAAATTTCCAGTAAGTTATGTCGAATCTGTTTCCCCTCCCCTCCTGTCCCCTCCCCTCCCCTCTGTTTTCTCTCCCTTCCCTCTCCCTTCCTTTTCTCTTTTCTCTTTTCTCTTTTCTCTTTTCTCTTTTCTTTTTTCTCTCTTTTCTCTTTTCTCTTTTCTCTCTTTTCTCTTTTCTCTTTTCTATTTTCTCCTCTCCTCTCCTCTCCTCCCCTCCCCTCCCTTTTCTTTTCTTCTTTTCTTTTCTTTTTTTCTTTTTTCTTTTCTTCTTTTTCCTTTCCTTCCTGGGATGGAACCCAGGGCCTTGCAAATGCTAGGCAAGCTCTTGACCACTGAGCTACACCCCAAAGCCCAAATTCATTTTTAAAGATAGGCAACATAAACTGGAGATTAATGTTACCTGATAGTTGAATACTTTGAAAGGAAGAAAACCATAGAGCATTTTAAAATGTTAGGATAGCCATCAATCCTATGTGTAATCAGCAACTGATAAATCAATTTCCTAGGAAAAAGTTAGCTGTATCCTCTCAAATAGTGGTTCTCAACTTCCAGTAATTTTGTCCCCTAGGGACATTTACCAATGTCTGGAGTTATTTTTGCTTATTAGAATGAGGGAAGGAGGTGGTACTATTGGCCACCAGTAAGACAGAGATGAGAGAGGCTGCTAAACTTTCTACATTACACAGCGCAGCCCCCAACCATAAATAATTATCCAACCTAAAATGCCAATAGGGCTATGGGGAGAAACTCTGCTCTAAAAAATTTAGCACTAATAGTGAAAACATGAAATTAAAAGCTCTCTTTTATTAAGCTCAGGTTTGTCTCCAGTGCCACTAATTAACACTTAAAACTTTATTGAAAAAGCAGAATTGCATCTAGCTTTTCATTGAGATTTTGTTTCAGTTCTGAAACCATCTTATTAGGAGTTATAAATAAGATATTTAAGGGTCTTGACAATTGCACTTCAATAATTGTGTTTCATGTTTATGCCATGAGATTTTTTTGAACATGTTGCTTTTAAGAATTTCATTAAACATCTAATAAAAGATGGAGTTGTTAGAAATGATTATGATAATTATTTTGTTCCTGAGCAATATATTTTAAAATCTTTTAATTATGAAATATTTCAAACCTGAAAGGTACAAACCAATAATGAAACACTTGTGTAACCTCTACTTAGTTTTAGCAGTCTTAAACATGTTGCTTTATTTGTTTGAGGGATTTATTCTCACTCGTTATCTCTCTCCCCACCTCTCTACCTGCCCCTTCTCTCTCTTCTTCTCTCACCTCCCATTCTTTCTTTTAACCAAACAATACTTAACCAATGAAAATAACACTCACTTTTCCTCTCCTTGCATCTTTAAGACTTGGTACCTGCCAACCATTACATCTACTTCCTAATTTCTCTCAACAACTATAATCTAGCTGGGCGTGTAGAGCATGCCTATAATCCCAGTACTTAGGAGGCTGAGACAGGAGGATCACAGATTTAAGACTAGCCTCAACAACTTAATGAGAGTCTCAGCAACCTAGTAAGACCCTGTTTCAAAAAAATTAAAAAAGATGGGGGGTGTAGCTCAGAGATAGAGTTCCCCTGAGTTCAATCCCCAGTATATGTGTGTGTGCATGCACACACACTGTACACATACACACACACACACAATCTATAATCAGCCTCTTTCTTCTGTCACCTCCTCAGGCAGGCCTTATATGTCCACCCTGCCTAAAGAAGTAAATCCCCCCCACCTTATTCTCTTCAGACCTCTACATGACATTAGATTGCATAGGCCAATCTGTTTGGTGCTCTGTCTGTCCCATTGTAGCACAGACCTGCTACCGGTAGAGCTCATGTGCCCTTTTGTACCCCTGGTTCCTAGAACCAGCTTGGTGTAGTTAGTCCTCAATGATTATTTTTGAGTATGAATCTTCCCACTTCCTCACTAGACAGGGTTGCCTATTTTAGATTGCTCTCTCATGAGAATCTGTTCTTATTTTAGGTTTTGGTGATAGAGCCAACCAAAATCTATCAGCCTTCTTGTATTTCTATCAGCAATGAAGCCGAGGAGAGAACCATTTCTTTATGGCACATTGCACCCATGGAAATGGTAAGGGAAAAAAGTCATTAAGAGTTTTTGTATTTTGTATTATTTAATCAAAGATTCCATTTTCAAATAGGAAAGTCTATGTGGTAGTATTGGGAGAATAGCCTACCCATACTTAACTTCTGAATTACATGACTATGTGAGAGGGTATAATCACAGATTAAAGAAAGGAAGCAGATCTTTCCATTTGATGTATGTGTATAAATGTATACATGGGGACATATATGAGTGTATGTGGGTATGTAAGTGGTCATGTTTGTGTGTTTATATGTTATATATACAAATATAAAACAAATTCAGGACTTTACAAAGTTAAACCATAAGAAGGAGATAGGGGATATACAAAGAAAATCCCTCCATATTTCTTAAACCTTGTTTCCATTTTTATCCCTATCCCCATCCCCAATGATTTGGTGGATATCCCTGTATCCTTTCTCTAAACTCACTTATACATGTATAATGTACATATATAATATATTTTTATATGCACATACACACACAGGCATTTACATTATAGTGTGACCATACAGCCTGTACTTACTATTTTGCAACTTACATTTTTAAAACTCATACATATATTATGGATAGTTTTTCACATAGTACACACTGATCTATTTAATTTTTTAAATGTCATATTCCTATGTTTCCATGTCATATGGTATATTTCCTGATCTAGATGAACCTACTTTATTTTACTTCTTCCTTACTGATGCATATTTAGGTTCCCCATTTTTTATTCTTGCCAATGATACACCATTGTGCATGCTGCCAGCTCCACTCTCCCATGCTCAAGGAAGCATGTCAGGAACAGAGATTCCCGGAAATGGGCTTCCTGGACTCAAGGGTACACATGTTTAAAACGTTGATAGTTACTATCAAACTTATACCATTCCAGTTTATACATATACTAACAATACAGGAGACCAGAAGTTGTAATTGCTGATTACAAAGATTACAGAGATGTCGAGCTGGGCCTGATGTTTTATGGTAATAGTGATATTTTCATATCTTTATCTAAAGTACCTTCATCAGTTTTATCTTTCATAAATTTTGCAGTGATAAGGAAACATAGTACCTTTAACAAGTGCATTAGCTAGATTTATTTGCTATACATGTGTTTCCATGGAGTGTAGAAAGACTTTTGCCATTAACTTGACAAAGGAGGCTTATTTTTCTTCC